>CM059188.1:8920046-9132734 GCA_030323885.1 Branchipolynoe longqiensis
AGTCACAGATACGGTCCTCCTGGCTGTCACTGTCACACTCCTCCATATCAGGTTTGTTGTATCTTTTCCTCCGCGGTCTTGATTCCATCATGTCCATCCTGCCCACAAGCTCAGATTTTAGCATACTGACATGGGCAGCCAGGGAGGTCTCCATCTGTGTGGCCATTTCAGCTTTGACTGCTTCCACTATGTGTTGTGTTGTGTGGTCGGCACATGATGTTAACAGTGCCGGCGTGTCCGTGGCCGGCGGCGTCCTTCGCTTATATAGTTATATTGTTAAATTAGTTAATTAGTGAATTATTAAATTAGAAAATTAGTAAAGTCAGTCATACAAATATTATTATATTATCAATCATATGTGGGTGTCCCTGATAAGGTGGCTTCATTACGGATGCCCTCAGTCCCCTCCCCCCCCCCGCACACACGCCAACTCATCCCGTCCCCAGCCACCCACACACAGACACACTCCTCTCCATGCCCGGGGTTTGGTTTTGCGGGTGATTGTGTTGGCGGAATGAAACCCCAGAGTAGAGTCCGTCACATCACACACTCACCAGACAGTTAGCGCCCACTCACCACCCACTCACCACTCACGCACCAACCACTCTCCACCCACGCACCACCCACTCACCACCCACGCACCACCCACCTATCACCCAGTCACTACCATTAACCTCCCACTCACCACCCACGCACCACCCACTCATCACCCAGTCACTACCATTAACCTCCCACTCACCACCCACACACCACCCACTCATCACCCAGTCACTACCATTAACCTCCACTCACCACCCACACACCACCCACTCATCACCCAGTCACTACCATTAACCTCCCACTCACCACCCACGCACCACCCACTCATCACCCAGTCACTACCATTAACCTCCCACTCACCACCCACTCACCACCCACTCATCACCCAGTCAATACCATTAACCTCCCACTCACCACCCACCACCACCCACTCATCACCCAGTCACTACCATTAACTCCCACTCACCACCCAGCACTCACATCACCCAGTCACCAACCCCCACCACACCCACTCATCCCAGCACTACATTAACCTCCCATCACACCCACTCACCACCCACTCATCACCCAGTCACTACCATTAACCTCCCACTCACCACCCACGCACCACCCACTCATCACCCAGTCACTACCATTAACCTCCCACTCACCACCCACGCACCACCCACTCATCACCCAGTCACTACCCATTAACCTCCCACTCACCACCCACTCACCTCCCACTCACCACTCACTCACCACCCACTCACCAGTCACTCGCCACTCTGTTATCACCCACTCACCAATCACTTATCACCCAGTCACCACCCACCCACAAACCACCCACTCACCACCCACTCACCACCGACTTACCACTCACTCACCACTGACTTACCACCCACTCACCACCCACACCACCCACACCACCCACTCACCACCAAGTCACCACCCACTCGCGAACCACTCACCACCCACTTACCACCCACTCACCACCCACTCACCACCCACTCACCAACCACTCACCAACCACTCACCAACCACTCACCAACCACTCACCACCGACTTACCACCCACCTCCCACTAACCACCAACTCACCACCCATTCACCACCCACTCACCACCCATTCACCACCCACGCACCACCCACTCTCCACCCACTCATCACCCACTCACCATCCATTCACCACCCAATCATCACCCAATCACCACCCAATAACCACCAAATCACCACCCAATCACCACCAAATCACCACCCACTCACCACCCACTCACCACCCATTCACCACCCACTGACCACCCACTCACCGCCCTCTCACCGCCCTCTCATCCCCAATTCACCTATTAAATTGATTGTTATGATGTACGTTATTTTACTTTGAACTAACTCTAACGTTGATTTTAAATAGCTACCTTTTTAGATCTTTGAAGTGGAAGCATGCCAAATTAATTTTGGCATGCATGCCAAAACTTTGACACAATAGGGAAATGAAGTACCAGGTTCTATTAAATTGATCCAGTACCCCCTTCTGTGTGGCAACAAATGCTAAATAAGTGCAACTGTATCTAAGTTAAATATGTTGAATTAAATTAGGTGAGGTCCATTGGTTTTGAAAATGTTACGCTTCATTGGACTGTGCAGCTTTAATGAACTTAATGTAAGAGACCGGGCGCGGTGCCCGAATCGGTAGAGTGCAGACTTCTGGTATGGGAGGTTGGGAGTTTGGTTCTCAGTCGAGTCAAACCAATGACGTATCAAATGTATACTTGTCGCTTCCTAACCAGGCGCTCAGCATTAATATGATATGGCAAAGACTGATCATCTCAGTGTCAGGATAATGTGACTGAGTGGGATATTATGTCATTGTGCCAGCGGCCTGATTTTCCAGTGAGGTAACACTATAAAGTCACCATGAGTGCATACTATCACATGTTAGTACCCGTCCTGATATGACCTTAGAAGTTGTCAGGACGTAAAACTCCTTTGTTTACTGTTAGTGGCAATTGCAATTAGGGCTGGAAGACCAGTGCATTAGCACTGACAACATGTTATTCAGAGGAATAAAAACACTTCCAATATCTGATACCCGCGTGTATCCGACATTCGTACATACTACTTGCATCGCGGAGTGCTGAGTGGTGCCTGCGCATTGACACCATTTGTACACACTACTCACATCTTACTGCATGCAGCCTGTGCACCAGCGCCACCTACATTACTGGGCGATCTGCAACATCGAAGGTCATATTGGAATCGAATGAAATTGGTTGGTTATTGGAGTTTTACATCATGGCAACATGTAAGGCCATATCAGGACGGGCACCGACTTGTGACAATGCATACTCATGGCAACATTATAGCGATGTTCCACCGGGAGACGAAGCCACTGACACCATGACCTACTCAGTCACATTATCTTGACACTGAATTAGCCAGTAATTGCCCTATCCTATTAATGTTTAGCGCCAGGCTCGGTAGCTACAGATATCAATTTTGTAAGTCATTGGTTTGACTCGGCTGAGATTTGAAGACCACAACATTGCACATGGGAAGCCAGCGCTCTACAGATTACCACGTCTGAAGCATCAGATCGGGAGAAAATGGCCACGATGACCAGGAGGTATTCCATGCACTACCTCCTTCCTAAACACCTAGCTACTCAATTGCAACTTCCGGTTGGTGCGAAGGCCTTTACTTCCGGTTGAACTGGCGCCGCCAGTTAAAAGACGTTTGTGTCAGTGATAGAACTGTGCCGCAAGAAAAAGAAATGGGGAGACAAGAAAAGAAACAATAGAAAAAGAAATGTGGAGAAAAGGGAGACAAGAAAAGAAGAGATAGAAAATGAAATTTAGAAAAGAAAATATAGAAAAGAAAAGGAAGAAATCGGTTGAAGAGATAAGGGAGTAAAGAAAAGACAAAGGAGAAAAGAAAACAAAGCGGGAAAAGGATTGGGATGTCTCGACTGCTTGCCACTTCACTTTCCATGTCTGAGTTGCTTAAAAAGTCAGCTCGCTCTAGCACTAACTGGAATGAACCTCGCAAATAGAAATGGTCCGCACACTTCGCAGGCATCAATAATTTGTTCGTTGAATGTGGTTGCCTATGAGTGAACGCTATTTTTCTGCTCGTGGTCATCTTCAGGCTGATGTTTTCATTGTCAGAACCTAGAGGCCATTTCTACCGCTGTTAACCCGCCCTCTGGGCTCAGCGGAAGATTTAATATTGCTGGGTTGCAGCTCACTGTGCAGCGTGCCCTGTGGAAATGGTCTTGTAGATTTCCACCACTATTAACCCGCCCTCTGGTGGCAGCAGAAGAAGTAACGTTTCTAGATTGCAACTCACTGTGCAGTGGAATCTGTTTAAATGGTCTTGTAGATTTCCACCGCTATTGACCCGCCCTCTGGTGGCAGCGGAAGACTTAATATTGCTGGTTTGCAGCTCACTGTGCGGTGTGCTCTGTGGAAAAGGTCTTGTAGATTTCCACCACTATTAATGCACCTTCTGATGACAGCAGAAGAAGTAACATTGCTTGACGGCAGCTCATAGTGCAGCATGCTCTGTGGAAGTGGTCTTGTAGATTTCCACCACTGGTAACCCACCCTCTGACATTAGCGGAAGAAGTAACATTGCTTGACAGCAGCTCACAGTTCAGTGTTCTGTGTGGAAATGGCCTTGTAGATTCCCACCGCCAGTACCCCGCCCTCTGACGTCAAAAGAAGTAGTAAAGTTAAGATTCCTTATACGCAGTATGCGGCATGTGGCATGCAAATGCGAATGTGGTATATGCAACATAGATATATGCCAACCCCCAATAGCCGATGTTTACTTTGTGTGCGTGGGGATGGTTAAACAAACAAACACACCAAAAAAGTTACCCATAGCATTTTGGGGGTTTTTTCCTCCAAATTTGTGAAGCAAGATCAATGTTAGTATTGTTTTCTATGGCAAAGGCAGCAGTATTCACATTCGCATTCACACCGATCGGTCCATGGGTCGATCCATTTGCCACATTCGCATTCGCATTTGTGTTTGTATTCGCATTCGTATGTATGGAAGCACCACTATTCATTTATATGGTTTTAGATTTGTTGCCGCATTCACATTCACATTTGCATGCTGCATTCCGCATATAAGGAATCTTAGATTAATATTTCTGTGTTGTGGCTCACTGTGCAGTGTGCGCTGTGGAAATGGTCTTGTAGATTCCCACCACTAACCCGCCCTCTGGTGGCAACGGAAGATGTAATATTGCTGTGTTGTGGCTCACTGTGCAATGTGCACTATGGAAATGGTCTTATAGATTCCCACCACTAACCCGCCCTCTGGTGGCAACGGAAGATGTAATATTGCTGTGTTGTGGCTCACTGTGCAGTGTGCGCTGTGGAAATGGTCTTATAGATTCCCACCACTAACCCGCCCTCTGGTGGCAACGGAAGATGTAATATTGCTGTGTTGTGGCTCACTGTGCAGTGTGCGCTGTGGAAATGGTCTTATAGATTCCCACCACTAACCCGCCCTCTGGTGGCAACGGAAGATGTAATATTGCTGTGTTGTGGCTCACTGTGCAGTGTGCACGGTGGAAATGGTCTTGTAGCCATGAGGATGTGTGAGATAATTCTCCGGAATGAGGCATTCCTTATATAGCGAGTTGCTTCCAGCTGAAATAGTCCATTTGTGTATGTCAAGCATGGAAGGGATATGTGAAATTACACAGGCATAGGTTTTACGTCCTAGCAACATCTAAGGTCATATCAGGACGGGCACTGACTTGTGAGAGTGTGCACAAGACACACAGACTCACAAGCCCAAAATGAAACCATGACTACCATATTTGAGCTGAACCGACCATCTTTCTAATAATCAAATCAACTTTTTTTCGCAGAAGCTGCCACATCCCCTATATATAATATAATCCCTACTTAATATGAAATTGATAGACTTTAACTTGAAAGCACAACAACAAAATTATATTTGACAGAAAACAACTATAATGGATTTATGTCTTTTGTTTGCACCTGAAATCTTTGTATCCATGTGTGCGTGGGAAGGAGTGGAAGAGGAACCAGGCTAGTCACGTGACATATGAGATGAGACTCCCACCCCAATCCCCCGCTCCAACCTGATCACCCCCCCCCCCCTCCCCTGCCAGAGGGTGGTGTTCATTTCAGCAGAATAGTGTCGGCGGTGGCTTCGGTGAATGAGGAGGAGACCGCCAGCTCGACCTAATCTTGACGGCCGCCCACGGGGGGGAACGCCGCCCCACCCGGCTCTCCCTCCCTTCTCAACAACCAACCACACGCTGCCTGGTCAGGGTTTGGGTTGAACTAACCTCAGAAACAGAGGGTGAGGGGTCGGGGGGTCGGGCGTGTACATGGAACCAGGCTTGCTAATCTGGTTCCCGCATCCTGATTAGCGTTGTTGGATCCGGTTCCGACGGCCATTTTGTTTTGTTTGTTGAGGACACTGGTAGCGAGGTTGGCTAAATTCATGCATTTTAACTATTTATTTCTATGTGGAATTCCCGTATTTTATTAATGTTGCTTGGTGCGAAAAATGTTGCAGATGTTCTACATGGAAATCATTGGAAGAGTAATTATATTTTCTTAAAATGCTGTATATAAATATATAGATTGGGTATGTAGGTGGGTAGGATATGTGACAGTGTTAGAGACTTCCAAATTCGTTTTGTGGGTGGGTCCTCACGCCTCGCTCCATAGGAAAAAGTTGACCGTGCAGAGCATCGCCATTCGCAAACACCCCTTATAAATCTTTGTTTTTCTGATGTTTTATGTATGAACTGAAGAAATGTTGAATGGTAATTCAACTGTTTAAGATATGAACATTCTGTGAGGCCATTTGCCAGGAAAAAATATGTGATAGTTCAGCTGAGAAAAGAACTCAAAAGTCACCCAACTTTGAAAGCTCGGCCACGCTAATTGGTAAATGGCCGCCATATAAACTTATTATAATACGGTTTGTAAATATGTTATCTGTGTGTATGCCAAACAATTTGCCTCTATGTGGTGCGATTTGAGAGTTATAACACTTTTGCTGACACTCTCAACTCTGCCTCACACCACTAGGCATTCGTGCCTTGGCGCTGCTCATTTGCGGCCGCCGTGCCACAGACCATCCCTACTAGGTCAAATTGGTGTATTATAAATAAGGCTATAAACTTAATAAGTTGTCATGTGTGCGCACTGTCACAAGTCAGTACCCGTCCTGATATAAGATTAGATGTTGACCGGATGTAAAACTCCAACAACCAGACCTATATAGTCTTCATTGAAAGAAATTCCCCCCTTGGCTGCTTGATGCTACCCCGGTCAAAATTCCTGCCCTTATTACCGTATGTACTTACTGTGAGGTAAATAACCCATATTTGGGGTACATTATACACCATAACTTTGCTTCCACTTGACATATTAAGTCCATTCATATGTCAAATTAAAGGACTTAAAGTGCTTTATCGGAATACATTATTTTGAAAGTCTATCTAATATTTGAAATTGTTCTGCAAGTCTCTAACAGTATGTGATAATATGCGACAGCCAGTGGTACTTTGTGACTGCATGTGACAGTAGGTGATTGATAGTGTATGATAGCATGTGACCGTATGTGACTGCATGTGACAGTGTGTGGTAGTGCATGGTAGCAAATGGTTTTGTGTGACAGCATGTGACAGTGTGCAAACTGCATGTGGCAGTGTGTGGCATCACCTATAGTGTGACTGCATGTGATGGTGTGTGTTAATGCATGACCGAAAATGACAGGATGATTGTGACTGCATGTGATAGTGTGTTATTGCATGTGACAGCGTTTGATGGTGTAGGCCTACTGCAGAAAGTGGTAGCGTGTGACAGCTTGTCACAGCGTGATAATGCATTGTCGAAAGTGGTTGTGTGTGACAGCATGTGACAGTGTGTGACTGCATGTGACAGTGTATGACTGCATGTGAAAGTGGGTGACATCATGTGAGAGTGTGATGGTGTTTGTCAGAAATTGGTAGTGTGAGAGAATATGTGACTTTGGGAGACAGCCTGTTGCCTTGCGACAGTTAGTGACAGCATGTAAACATATGTGACATTGTGTGTCAGATAGCTGGTGGAGATTTATGACTGTCTGCCAGTGTGTTGAAACATCTGATAATCGATGTCAATGAATGTGTGCACGTGTGTTGGTGAATGAGTGAGGCGAGATGTGTGACTCAGCATTAAATAGCTCGACCCGTTTGACAGTCAGGGTATGACAGTGTCTGATAAAGGCTGACGCTGAACACAATTGTGTGACAGCGCATGGAGGGGGGAGACCCACCCTGACAGTGACTGCGGTGTATATCAGCCGGCCGCACTGCGCTGTAGAGTGTATGACACCATTTGGAAGTTCTAGCACGACTTGATAATTGGGTCAGCCTGTGGGGGAATATAACTACGTGTGTGACCCTGGCTACTATTGTTTGTAAGTTCTGACAGTTCTGACAGGATGCCCAAATGAGTAAAGTGTCCGCATCCCATTTTGGTCGGCGTTGGAATTCAAATCACCAGGCCGCGTTAAAGCAATGACTTAATACTTTCTATTTGTCACTCCCTAGCGTGGTGCTCCGTACCACTAGAATAGGACAAGGAGCAGTGGAATGAGGACAAACAATGATGTGCAATTGAAATTTCCGCTGCTTAATCAACTAATGCAACACACACAAACAAGTTTGTGGCAGTGTCTGCTGACAGGAGGACATGGGCAAGTCTATCGTGACAATCTCTGTGACAGTTTGTAAGAGTGTGCGATGACATGTTGAAGTCAAGAATCGTGTGTATGTGATAGTGTTTAAACATGCTGTACAGTGTGTGACAATGTGTGGTTGACTGTTGAAATCAACAATGTTGTGCATGACAGTGTCTGGAATTGTGTGATACTGTGGCAGTGTGTGATTGCATGTTGAAATCAATAACACTGTATGTGACAGTGACTGCAAATGTGTGACAGTCTCGTGACAGTGGATGGTTGCTTATTGAAATCAACAATGATGTGTGTGACAGTGACTGAAATAGGTGACAGTATGTGACAGTGTGAAATTGCATGTTAAAATTAACAACGTTGTCTATGACAGTGACTGGAAATGTGTTACAGTCTGTGATAGTGTGTGGCTTAATATTGAAATCAACAACACTGTGTGTGACAGTGTCTGGAAATGTGTGACAGTCTGTGGGAGTGTGTAATTACACGTTGAAATCAACAACACTGTGTGTGACAGTGTCTGCAAATGTGTGACAGTATGTGGGAGTGTAGCAGTAATGAATTAATATTGATTCCTTCCTTGAAGTAAGTAAACAGCATGTTTAGCAGCACTAACTCCCCCCTCCCACCTCCAGATCTCCCGCCAACACAGCCTGTCCCCCTCCACCCTCATACCCCATGTAACGTCACAGATCAGCCACTCAAAGCTGGTAATAGTACCTGCCACATGAGCAATTAAAAGCCGAGCTTTTTCAGACGAGGAAAAGCAAGAGCTAAATGTGGCTACGTTTTCGCTTGCATGTACATTGTTCAGACCACATATTACCAGTTTGACAGTGCTGCATTTTCTTATGGGGGGGGGGGAGGGATATCATCATTCTGCTGAATCAGTTTTTAGTTTTTTTTGTATTTTGTTAGTGCTGAAGCACTAAGTCTTGTCTTCTAGCCATTTTTCAATTCAGGATTATTTACACAACAATTATATATAGACTAATTTTGTATTAAAGTGAGCTAACAATAGCTATTGAATACACGATAAGGATTTGTAATAATCACCTACAAGTTCCACAACAATATGGCAATCAATGGTAGTGCAATATGACTACAATATTAGATGGATCTGGGGGGGTGCTTTCATGGTATTTAGAATGCAAGCAGAAGTTATCGTCTGTATTCACTTAGCAAAGTTGTACTACGTTTCAATGTAGGATGTGGTCAGGCAGAGGTAGACAAGGAGTATATGAATGTCAGTTTGATAGCTATATTCTATTCCTACCTCATCATCGCTGATGCAACATCTGCGTTCAATCATGAGGCTAACCTGGAAGGACACAGTGACAAATAAGGAAATACACGAACGGACGAGGCTGCCCTCTATGGAAGATCTTCTGATCAAAAAGAATCTCCGGTGGACTGGACACCTCATGAGGATGTCATCAGACAGGCTACCAAAGCAGATCCTCTATTCTCAACTGTCTTCTGGTTACAGAAAGAGAGGGCGCCCTTGTCTCTGGTTCAAGGATACCATCAAGAGAAACCTGAAGCTGAGAGACATGAAGACCGACTCATGGACATCACTCTCACAGCTGAGAGCTAAATGGAGCATGGCAGTCAAGTAATGAAAGCATTCTTTGTCGCATCGCGACCGACAGCATGATGATGATGACCTCATCATCGCTAATTGTTAGTTTCTTAGTTGCAGTTTGCTGTTTTAGGGATAATAGTCACCTGACAGTGAGTCCTGATGTTGGGGTGGGGTTGTTAGTAGCACATTGCCTTGTCATTTCTATAATTTGTCATTTCTATAATTTGTCATTTCTACAATTGGTCATTTCTACTATTCACCACTTCTACAATTTGTCATTTGTACAATTAGTCATTTCTACTATTCATCACTTCTACAATTTGTCATTTCTACAATTTGTCATTTCTACAATTGGGCATTTGTACAATTAGTCATTTCTACTATTCGTCATTTCTACTATTTGTCATTTATACAATTTCTCATTCATACACTTTATCATTTATACAAGTTACCATTTAGACTGAGACTTCCCTCCCAAAAAGGCTGGAACTAAGCTCCTCCCACCCCCCACCCCCCTCGCCTGTCCTCCCATGACCCAAAAGGCACAGTCAGCAGATGCCCGTTAACCGCTCACCATAGAGGATACACAGATACCCACAGCCCCACAACCCTACACTCTCCATTCACTTCCCAGCAGCCATCATTGACTCCCCTTTTCGTTCACTCACTCTCCCCTCGTAGACCATCGCCCCAGATCCGGCATGGGGTTCTTCCTATACCTCCCCCCGCCCCCGCCCTCCGCTCCACTCCGCCCCTCCGCCCCTCCGCCCCTCCGCCCCTCTGCCACTCCGCCCCCCCCCCCCCACTCTCCAACCAGAGTGACCCTGCTACTGGCTACCACCGCCGTGCTGGGCATCGCCACATCTACCACCACCAACCACTACGCAGTCAGCGGGTCCCCTGGCCTTACTAATATGACCCAGGGACCCGTCTGCCGCCAGAGCGACCAGCGGGGTACCAGTTGGGTGACGGGTGACTGTGCTTGGAGAGGGCCGTGTACCCTTCCGGTTGGTGAGAACGTGAGTGGGAGTGGGAGCCAGGGTGGGAGGGGGGAGGGTTCGAAGGAGGGGAGGGGGGGGGGGGATGGGGGATGGGGGAGGGACGGTGGAAAGGAGGGAGGGTGGGTTTGAGTGGGAAGGAGGGAGAGTGGGAAGGAAGGGGAGGCAGCTGGACGATGGGAAGGGAAGATAGAAGGATGGGAGAGGGGGAAAGGGGAAGGAGGGAAGGGGGAATTGGAGGAAGGGGATGGAGGGTGGACAGGAGGGAAGGCTGGTGGGAGGGAGGGTGGGTGGGAGGGAGGGTGGGAGGGAGGGTGGGAGGGAGGGTGGGAGGGAGGGTGTGAGGGGGCGGGACGAAGGCGACGGAACAGAACGAACTGGAGGGCAGGAAGAGGGAATGCTAAAGAGGGGGAAAGAGGTAGGGAGGGTGGGGGGGAGGGGGTATGGAGGGTGGATGGGAGGGAGGGTGGGAGGATGGGGAAGTCTCCAGCAGCTAAATGTACGCGTCCCCATCACACACACACCTTCCCTCACATACCATGCCAGTTGAACTTCCATGACTTGTATACACCTACCGACTTCTGCAATTTGTCTATGGTGCTGCGACCAGGATGGAATTCCCAGCCCGAGTAGGTTTGCGTATCGGTACAATGCCCGGGTTTTGTACAGTGTTGTATACTCGAAATAGACGTTGACCGTGGCTTAGAGCTGACGATTAAGATCATAATGTGGCTGTCCTGATAACCTCAGTATTTACAGCACAATCTATAATCGAGGCAATACACTTACGTATCAATGCACAAGGTAGGTTCAACTACCATACATTACGTAGCTTTACAGCAACCAGCTTTTCATAGCAACCAGTGTAATGGTCATTACATGGGGATGATGATAATGGGAAATATATTGTCTACAGCAGGATTCGAACCCATGGTTCTTACCATTCCAGAGTTAACGTGATAACCATTACACTACCTAGGTTCCATTATGCAATCACCCTAACAATGGCTACCTGTCTATGTCACTCCTTGCCTAAACCCACACTTCATACCAGTCCATGCTGGTGTGATAACCATTACACTATCTAGGCCTCCCTGATGCAATAACCCTATCCAGACCTACCTCTCAATGTGGTTCCTTGCCTTTGAGATTAGTGCAGACGACTACAATATTTATATCTAATCAATGAAACTAAATGACAATGTATTCTGACATTAAAGTTGCATAGGCCGATGGTTTTGAGTTTCTGTCATTTTCTGAGATAAATATGTTAGGTTGGTGGTTATAATCTACCTTACTTTAGTTTGAAGTAACTTTTACTTTAAATGGTTAACTTTTGGGATATTTGAAGTGCAAACGTGCAAAATTAATTTTGGCAACCTTGCCAAAACTCTAACACCATATAGGCTTCTGCATTAGGAGATTCTATTAAATTTACTCAGTATTCCCTTCGTTGTGATGATAAATGCTTAACAAGTGCAGCAGTATCTAAGTTAGATATGTAGAATCACATCTAGATAATTGTTTTGGTTTTGAAAATTTGATGTTTTCATCGGACTATGCAGCTTTAAGCAACTCATGATATATTTGACGCCATCAATCAAAATGTGTCATGAAGTATCAATGTACATCATTCTGTATCGCTCATTATATTCTCTTTTCAGAAGGCAATTCATCATTTGTGTGAATTACTAGCAGCATCTAATAGAGGAACCGGATGCTGTGGCCGAATCGGTAGAGCGGATGCCACCCGTGCAGCAGATAGGGAGTTCGAATCCCGGTTGAGTTATACCAGTGACTTAAACATTGACACTTGTTGCTCAGTGTCAGTATAATGTGACTGAGTGGGATATCGGGTCATGGTGCCTGCGGATTGATTTTCCAGTACGGCAGCACTATGAAGTCACCAGGAGTGCTCTGGTCACTTAATGCCATCTGCGTGTATACATAATTGCATGTGATATGCCATGGCCCACCAGCCGGACGCCCAATGGAAGGTAACCATGCCAAAAGTAGCCAGATAGCACACTACACAGCTTCGTACAAGTCTATGATATGTAAATAGGAGTAGGCTAGTCTAGTAGTAAGAGTAGAAAAAATAAAACACATACATGCCAAGAAAATCCACAAAAATTAACATAGACTACTAACCAGACCAACCAACTATTTATCTGCTGCTGAAATGCAGGCAATCAAATACCTTATCAGCAGTTACTGTGTGATAAGATAACACCAACACTACAGCTGGCCAGCATTGAAAACAAGCCTGAATACCCAGGTTTATATGCTATGTACAGTATAAATATAGCCTCAATAAACAAATTATAAATTTTAAATTGCATTTGTTCACATCCCGAAGCCCAGTGGCGTCTTTATGTTGAGACAAGAGAAATAAATCCTTTCACAAACCTAAAAAAAAAGCTCCACATCGCCAAAGTTATCGACTTCAGGATATGGGAGCTCTTGTGAAGAACACTGAACATTGGAGTGAAAGCCTTACAGGTGTGTTGGATCACATCCCTTTTTCCCTATACAAATTGTAGAAATCACTTGGTGTATGCATGGATTAGCATGCAGTTGTAGCAATCAGTAACTGTGAGAAGGCTCTACTGGATCTCTTTGCCACTGCCTCACCGTGCCGCCCAATGTGCCGCCCCCCGCCCCGCCTCGCCCCTCCCACTCTCCGTCCCCGGTGCCCCTCCCCCTGCCCTGCCCCCCTCCCTACCCCCTTCCATTCCTGTCTTCCCCACCTCCTCCCCAGTTCATCACACACCCTTTGCCTTCTTTCCCTGCCCCCTCCCTCGTCCATACGCTGCCCCCTTCCCCTTCTCCCTTCTCCATCCTCCTAACCAATCCCCTTTCTCCCTCCCATCCCCGTTCCCCTCCTCCCTTCCCCTCCTCCCTTCCCCTACTCTCTTCCCCTCCTCCCTTCCCCTCCTCCCTTCCCCCTCCCTCCTGCCTGTTCCTCTCCCCCTTCCTCCTCTCGTCCCCCCCTTCCTCTTGCGCCCCCCATCCCCCTCTCCCAATACCCCCTCTGCACCCCCCCTTACCCCACCCCATCCCCTCTTCCTCCCAACTTCATTCATCTCCTCCTTTTCCCCGCCCCCTTCGCTTCTTCCCACGCCCTCCCCCCGCCCCTTCCCCCCTCTCCCCCCCCTCCTCCCCGCCCCCTCTCCTCCTTTCCCCCGATCCCAGTCCTTTCCGTTGACTCGCCCCACGCCTTCCTCCCTGCCCCTCCTCCCCGCCCTGCTCCCCACCCCTCACCCGCCTCCCCCTCCCCGTCCCCTCCGCCAGCTGCCCCGCCTCCTCCAGCGGCCTCAGTCCGCGTTCCTCCAGTGAGAGCCCGCCGCGCGGCTTTATGCTAAATCCGTGCAGGGCCGGCTCGCCCGGTGTCTGGTAGTTTTCCACCCGGGAGGCCCCGCCCCTCCTCCCGTGACGTCGGTACCGGGCGGCGCTGCCACTGGTCGCCGCGGAGCCTGGTGGGAGGAGCCCTGAGCACCGAGGGTGCACCGGGAGAGCCAGACACAGCGCCGGGTGGGGGGGGGGGGGGGATGAGGGGAGGGGGGAGGTGGGTACGGAGGTGCAGGAAATGGGGTGGACGAGGGGAGGAGGAAGGGGAGAGGGAATGAGAGGAGGGGCGGGAAGAGTGAGAGGTCGGTGGTGGGTGGTGGGTGATGAGGAGGCGTGACATGGAGGAGAGGTGAGGCGAGGGAGGAGAGAGAGAGTACAGGAGGAGAGGGAATGAGAGGAGGGTCCGGACGGGTGGGTGCTGGGTGCTGGGTGCTAGGTGGAGACGAGGCGTGACATGGAGGAGGGGAGAGAGGGGGGATGGAGAGGACATGAGGAAACGGAATGAGAGGGAGGGCGGGAAGGGTGGGTAGTGGGTGTTGGGTGGTGGATGGGGGGGGGGGAGAGGAGTAGGAGAGGACGTGAGGAGAGAGAATTATAGGCGGGGTGGGAAGAGTGAGATGTGGGTAGTGGGTGGCGGGTGGAGAGGGGGCGTCACAGGGAGGAGATGAGGAGCGAGGGAGGAGAGAGAGGACACGAGGAGAGGGAATGAGAGGAAAGGGGGTACGGCTGGGTCATATAAACTATTGATTACGGGAGCTGAAGAGGGGAGCAGGGTGTGAGGGAGAGACGTAGAATGAATCGGGAGATAAGTGGAGGAAGGGAGGAGAGAAGGGGAGAAGGAGGGGTAAGAGATATAAAGAAAATGGAAGAAAGGATAGGAAAAGGAGAATTCAGAAGGATAGAAGGAAGAGAGGAAGAGGAGGAAGCGTGGGAGAGGAGCTGTGGAAAGGGGATTGGGGATAGATGTAGTCATGGAAGTGAAAGGTGGAAGAATGGTGGAGAAGGAAGAAGAGGGGAAGCATAAGCCGGCATATCTTAGGTTTGTGTGTGTTTGCTTGGGTTGAGGGTGCAGAGACAGGGTAGTGAGATAAGGAGCAGATTGTGTCACTAGAGGTAGGATCTGCGAGGATGCTGAGGGATGCGGGGAGTGAGGCAGGAGGAGGATGGGAATGGATACCTGGGAGAATAGGGGGAAGGAGAAGAGGACAATGAAGAGAAGGGCTGGCAATTAAGGAGGAGGTTAGGGGACAGGTGGGAGAAGGGTGGATAATGGGTGAGAATGGGGTGATGTAAAGCAGGGGAATGAGGGCAGGAGAAAGAGGAGGGAGATGAGGGCATAGGGAGAGAGGGCAGGAGGCTGAGGGCACTGGAGGATGATGATAACTGCCTGGTGAGATGGTGGACTAGGTGGTGGAGTCAGTTATGGTGGAAGTGTACTCGGTTGGTGTGGGTGTATGGTGAAGGGTGTAGGGAGTTGTAGGGGGGGGGGGAGGTGACAAGAAGAGGTGCAGCTGATGGAGCTTTGAACTTATAGGGTGGGTGGTCAGGAGGTACCAATAGCTGGAGAGGGGTTGGAGGCCCCACCACCCGCACCCCCCTTTCAACCGCACCAACCCTCCCACTCCACCACTCTACCACTCTACCATTCGACCACGCTCCGGTGCAGGGGAGGAGTTGGTGGTGCGAGCAGTAGTGGTTTGACAGTATCAGGGTCAGGGTAAGGAGTGGGAGGCAGTGGAAAGGATGGAAGGGTTGGAGAAGGTCGACGGCTAGTGTAGGCAGGGGAGGGGCAGTGATTGGCGGGGAGGCGGGGGGGGTGATGTAGGGTGCAGGATGAGGAGGCAGTGTGAGAAGGGGTGGGTGCATGGGGGCGCAGGAGGAAGGGGAGGGCGGGTGTGGCGGGTGGGTGGTTGGGGTGGTCAGTGAGTAGTCAGGTTGATGGATAGCGGGAGGAGGGGCGGCGACGAATGGAGGGATAGGGGGAGGCGTAGCTGGAGATGGAGGTGGGGTGTGATGGGTGGGGAAGGGTGGGGTGGGAGTGTGGGTGTGCGTGTGGCGGTGAGGGCCGAGGAAAGGGGGTGTTTCTATATTTAGAACATGGCAGGCCAAGGACATGCCGGGCAATGTGGGAGGGTGGCGGGAGGGTGGTTGGTGGGAGGGGGGAATGGAGGGCGGCACAATACCGACTCCAGCCGGGGAACTGTCTCTACCAACACAATGCCGTGGAGAACATACATACATTACCTGCAATCGTCTATCAGCACATTCACTGCGACAGCATTAGCATCATCCTGGGAAGACATGACCCTGCACACCTGTCATAGACTATCAATACATTACGTACGACAGCATTACCAGCAGCAGGGATGACATAACCCTGCAGACCTGTCATTGTATCTATGACAATAATGCCCAGGAATGCATGCCCCACCATAGCCTGTCAGTACATTCTCTGCGACAGCCCTAGCAGCAGCATCGATGGCATGGTACCCACGCAGATCTGTCAGCGTATCTACACGGCAGTATTTATACCTGCATAGGGTGGACATTGTCTATGAATGTTTAACCACCATTCTATTCCTTTAGTTATATTGAGATATCATGGATTCCCCGCTCCTGCTGCTTGCCACCGCCATCTCTCCTTCTTCTAGCCATTTCACGTTTTTGTTAATATAATCCCACCCGAGTGCTGACAGCCTATGTATTACATGTTCACGGGATCTACCCCCGTATCATTTGTGTATGAATTACCATTACTCCTATGCTTCCATTGCTAAGGTCATCAGTGTACTCCGCCACCGCTGTCAGTTATAAACACCCGAGATGTTACCGATTACTGTTATTTTCTGTATTAAGAAGGTGGTTACTAGCCCCAAGGAGAGGGTCAGGCTATGTACTGTAATGTCTACATTACTCGCTCATCGATACAGAATGCCAATAGTAATAGATATGATAATGAACCATCATTAGGGGGTTGACCATGGCGGTTAGTGTAATAAGGGACCTGTTCGTAAAGGCTAAGGAATGCAAAGAATGTCTCAATCACATTTTAGGAGCTCCTGACTTTATTTCTGTTCCTACCAACACCATCTAATCTCTTCAAATGTCAACGGTATGAATAAATACTTCCCCTCCATTCCCTTTATAGTCAAGATACTCCCAATTACTGTATTTAAAGCGATATTATCATCTAAAACATCAGAACGCCTATGAAACATGTCTGATTGGTCTGAACCTTTTATGTTGCTAGGAGAGTAGCGCGGGATGCCATGACGCATCTCCTAGCAACAAGTTGCAGCAGCTAACCCTTCTTCATATTTGATGGCCAATGTGGGTTTGTCTTGGCGAGCATCACACATTTCCATATGCGGTTTGCTGGACCCAAGCCCGGAACCAGCCACAGCTCGATTATTGTTTTGCCCACTTCAAATGTATGATTTATACAGCAGCTGTAGCAATGGTTGCATAGCGGTACATGCTTTGTCAGTATATATATATATATGAGAACAATAGATAGGAGACCATGATTGGTTGTAGTGTCTCGGCATATTAACTACAGCAGTAGCAATGATTACATAGCCTTACATAATGTATCACTTTATCAGAATATATATGATAATAATATATAGGAGACCATGATTTGAGTAGTGTATCCCAGTATTAACTACACCAGTAGCAATGATGATTACATAACCTTACACAATATGTCAGCATATTTACGACAATAATAGACAGGAAATCATGAACTGTTGAAATGTGTCAGCATAGTAACTATAGTTGTAGCAATGATTGTATAGCTTTGCAAAGTCCGTCAGCGTATCTACGCTAAAGATAGGTGATCATGACCTGTTGCAGTGTTTCGGTATAGTTGAACGGTCCGGTCCTGGGCCTTAACTGTTGTACTATAACAGACTTCACTATTAATCATCGGCGCTATAACAGACTTTACATAGTAACTACAGCAGTAGCAATGATTACATAAACTTACATAGTGTGTCAGTATATCGAAGACAGCCATAGGTAGGATACCAGGATGTGTTGCAATATCTCAGCATATTAACAACAGCGATGGTAATGATTACATAAACTTACACAATCTGTCAAAAGTACTTCAGCGTGATTTCACTTCTATTCCCTTTCCATAGGTAACTCTTTAAAATAAGCGATATTTCAAACTAAATGAGCAGATTATAACAAACAACCTGTTATATATTTGTTTTAAGCCAGAAACTGAAAACTATCGTATACTGTTCAAGCCAATCATGTCCAGCATGTTGACTTCCATGACAAGATTAATTTCGCATGTCTTCAAATCAAACAACTCCATATTTAACAATCTTAAATCAAAGTTACATGGAACTAAAACGTAGATTATAATGCAAAATAGGTGTTGTGAGGTCTTCCTCCTTTTGATTTATATTTCAACCGTTGGAATGGACTGAGATGAATTACATGAATTTATTCATTCTTTTGTGGGGAAAACATTCGATTAGTTTGTCAGTGCACTGCTGAGGTAATTGATGACGAAAAGCGGTATCTATTCTGTCAATATTGTAAATCACATCCACATGCCTAAAGTGAAATTGAAATGAAATTCCAAAATGATCAGATGCATGTCAAATGACAGCAAAGATGGTCTCTGATGGAATTTTGAAGTGGTTAATTTGTGTCAAATGACAGCAGAATTGAATAACAAAACACAGTTAGAGTTACAGGATGCAACACAACCAAGTTATTCTTACAAACTGTATTCCCCCAATAGCCGATGTTCACTTTTTGTGCTGGGGGAGGGGTCGTTAAACAAACAAACAAACTAATTCATACAAACTATATAATTTGTTTGTGCTTTACGTTGGCAAAGATGCCTCACGTGATATTTACATTAAAACATTGTTGGAACGAGACCATGAAATCAACACATTCGAGCAGAATATGTGAAAGTGTTAATGGACACTGACCCCTAATGCACTCAGGTTGTGGTTCTCCGTCGAGTAAAAAGTCACGAGTCAGCCTAGAGTGGCCAATGCGACATCGAGTGAGGACTACTTGGTCCCGCCAACACCAACCGTAATCGTGTGGATGTTCTTCAATGCATCGGTGAGGGTGATGTTATGGAGGTTATTGTTGCATAGCTGATGTGGTGGATGGAGTCTATTTTTTGTAATTCACATGAGATTATAGGAGCGTGGTATGGCGTTTAGCTATCTTATCCGCAAAGTGTTTGCTTTCGTCAGTCTGTTCATGCCTCCAGGGGGCGCCACATTGAATTGGTCCCTGGGGTGCTGAGTGTTCAGAAAATGCCACTAACAGGCAATGACAACACATAAAGTCACCAACTGAAGCTAGTGCATTCATTTTGGCAAAGTTCATTTTCATGTGGATTTGCATTTCATTTTTGTTCATTTTCTTTATGTTGAGAGTTGAACAAATAAATACCACCCACCCATAGTGACTAACTACACATGCTAGAATATACAGTATTAATATTGTATATATAAGTGGCGAAGAATTCTGAAGGGTGGGTGGGTAACCGTATAGTAGTAGTATCAAATAATGCCAATCAAACCAAACAATCAGGCAGCTGAAAATTGATTGTCTTCATTTGAAGGGAAATTCAAATATCATCATCTTCCCAAATGATAGCAACTCCAAGAGTCAGTGCCGGAAGCTTTGCAGTCGATCCTGTTGTAATAGAGTCATTTCCATGCGCAGTGCATGCTGGTACCGGTGTCGGGCTTCCCTATCTCTATAGTCCCTTTCCACCAACATCCGGATTCCTCCTTCCTCACACCAATGAACAAATTGATGTTTTTATCAACAGAACAAATCATTGGCCAAGAAATCTATACTTACTAACACAAAAATACCCCAACTGACCCCCAAGCCCAATTATGTGCAATTCAACATAATAGATCACTAGAATCTGATCACATTGAACTAAGACTAATTAATTAAAGGTATTAGTAATTATTGAATTGGAAATCCTAAACCAACAACTAAGAAGTTATGTGTCAAAATAAAATGATTTTTAATCCCCTCATGGTCATTACATATTACATTGTGTACACTTTAATTTCAAAATTCATTTCATGCTTCAATTTACTATTTAAACCATGTACAAAAGTGGTTTGTATAAATACCTATATACCTGTAACACTTACGGTCAGAAGACCAGTGCTATGGTACTGACAAAAGATATATATGAATAAAATGCATTTATTTACCAAACAAAAAAAACAAGAATGGTTTCCATTTGTCAGATTGCTGCTTAATTAGAGATCTATTAAGCAAACTATAAATGGCCGAGGCCTACGTGTTGTTTTATTGAGCGTGTGCGTCAGCTTCGTAACAAAAAGAATCAAGAGGGTTCAGATAATAAACGAAGAGGCACTCACTGACTAATATAATCAAAGTATCCATTGATGGAAGTAAAAACAATATTTATACGTCAGAATTGCCTTTTTAAAGGCCCTGTCACACTACGACGCTTCCGCCGGCGCGCCGGCAACGCGCAAAATATTTGCAACCCGTCGAGAAACGTCGAACTTTTCGGCGCTTTGGGAGAAAGTTTGACGCGGCGCAGCGTGTTAGTAGCGTGCTACAAGCGCGCGGCCAACGCGTTTCGACGCGCGCAGAACAACATGTCAACGTCCCACCAGCGGGTTCCCAGCGTGCCATCGGCGCGTTGTCGGCGCGTTGTCGGCGCGCTGTCGGCGCGCTGTCGGCGCGTTGACGGCGCGTTGACGGCGCGTTAGTACCGTGTCAACGCGTACATACCCGCCAGCAACACGTTAGGACGCGCCCGCAGCGCGTCGACACTGCGCGGCCAACGCGTCCAGGCACGCCCGCAACACGTCCAACGCGCCGAGATACGCTGGAGCAACGCCAATAGCGCGCCCACTACCCGTCGATGGGACGTTACGGACGCGCCGACGGAACGGTCACATTTTGGGGGAAAAAAAGCCAACGTTAACTGGCGTTGATCAACGGTCTACCAGCGTTCTGCCGGCGCGCCGCTAACGCGTGTCGACGTGTTGCTAACGCGTCCGTAACGCGCCCTCCAACCCGTTGGCGCGCGTCGCCGCGCGTCCAAAGTTTTGTGCATGCACAAAACCTCGACGCGCCGCGACGCGCGCCGACGCGCGCCGACGTTTCCATTCACACGTTGCTATGTACCGACGCGCCGGTAACGCGCCGGTAACGCGCCGGCAACGCGCCGGCAACGTACCGGACGTGTACCGACGTTTTGAACAAAAACCAGACCCGTCGGCACGCGTCGAAGCGCGTTGGTGAGAAACGTCGTAGTGTGACAGGGCCTTTAGGTTGGATATTGTCTGCTGGTAAAGCATCGTACTATGGACGACAAGCAGAATAAATCTAGTTTGTTTGTAAATAAGTCAGGTTTGTGTCTGATTCATAGAGGAGGTACCCAAGACATATTTACAAGACAAGCACCCCTCCTACCGGATTTGCTACTCCCAGTTCTTCGACGGCTTTACCAACCATTGTCCGCTAATGTAGCGCGCCCTGTAGGGACTCAGGCAACCCCGCTATTAGCGCAGATCCAGGGCCTCCATCATTTCTCCACTGGCAGCCACAGAGCAGCCCAACTGATTTTACCCACCCACCAACCCCACTAAGACGCGTCATATAATTGTGTCCTGGTTGGTCTCATCTTCTGGTAAATATTGACTGTGCAACCAATTCAATCTTGTTATCTTCCACAAAATTAAGTTACTGTCGTGTTAGGGTGAAGAAAATGGGAAATATTGCGCCTAGAGCAGGATTCGAACCCAGCCCTCTTACAGCCTAGGTGGTGCGACCATTACACCACCTAAGCTCCCTGATGTCTTCACTTTATTCCAGCTGTCTATGTGGCTTTTTGCTTGAGAGGTCAGTGCAGACTGCTACACCCGTCTGCAAGTGTAAGTGTGGGCAATGAGCGAGTGCTCATTCGGGGTCATTGCGGGGCACGCGGGGCTGCGAGGCCAACCCCCCCCCCCCTGCCCCATCGCCCGGCGGTGGGGAGGGGGGGGGGGGGGCAAAGGCACAGACACACCCTGCCACACACTCCTAATTAACCATCAACTATTACTTTATTCAACTACTGCTACCCGCTGGTTGACATCTCATCACCTCACCTCGTCTTGCTCATCTGTCGCACCTCACTCATGCCATTCTCATCCCCGACTCAGATCACCACATGACACTGATTCATTGCAGCTCTCGGATGGCCGCAACACCATAAAACCATACATGTAATGCCCCCTGGGGGATGCCCGGAATAAAGTTGTTATCCCACCCATGCCTCCTCGTCCTGTGTGCCGTAACCGCAATGATTTTAAATGGCTTAAGCCAATGAATCGTTTATTGCTTACAAATATATGTACAATTAAAAAGTCCAAAAGTCTATTCGGTTAAACATACACACCAGCAATGCACTTACATATCATTTAAGAGGAAAGCTACTTTAGAGTAAACACATGTAGATTATATCGACAAATCTAATATATTTCACTAAAGAAACTGTAGTAATCCAAAACCATCGGAATTTACAACTTCAAGTAAATAATGTTTCATTCATATCATTGAATTGAGATAAAAGAAATGAACAATTCCTAATTGCTAGCAGATAAAATCCCAATAAATGGAACCAAACGATGCCGTTTTTAGCGATAGGATTACCAACCTAACTTCAATCGAATATTATTTCAAACTTTAATCTTTTCAGTAATTCAAATGCGTATCGTTTCTGAAGATTGTATTATGGCAATATATACACAAGTCATCATCATCATGCTGTCGGTCGCGATGCAATAAAGACTGCTTTCCTTACTTGACTGCCACTCTCCATTTAGCTCTCTGCTGTGAGAATTGTGTCCATGAGTCGGTAACATTTCAGGAAAGCTGCCTGCAAAAGTGTTGCTAGTTACCAATTACACTTTCTAGGGGAGTAAATAGAGGTTTCACACCGGCAAGAACATGTCCAGACAGGCGCACAACTATTTTTCCCTGCAGTGGCTGGTTGGGAGATGTTGGGAGTTCCATACATCAACCGCCCTTAATCCTGCCACAGTGACATGGTTTTCTCCCTTAGCCTTCGGTTGTCAAGAATCTGTACCATAAGGCAGTGGTTTACAACTCTGCAGGGCAGGGGTGTTAAACTCCCTGAGGTATTGCTATACCTGCAATACCTGCATACCTGAATATATATACACAAGTACACTTCCACATAACCGCGCACTTGAATACTATGAAAGTTCCTTTGCATTTATATACAGCTGTGTAGATTGGTGAAATATTAGTATAACACTGTGTAGATCCTTTATTGGTGAAACACTAGTAAACCCCGCCCATATATCATGTAATCCGATTTGTCCATTTCAAATTTAAATAAAATAACAGTAAGAATAATAATCGAATATTCAGTTCAATCAGAGAGCCCCATAGCACCGCGTCGCAGATGAGGTCTTCCAATCACGTCAATTTGCAAGCATTGATGTCTTGGCCGGGAGCCAGTCCCTGGGGAGGGTTACCCGGGTGTGTGCCTATGATGGCTGGTCTAAGGTCTAAATTGGCGTGCCGATGAAATTTACCACAGCCAGTGCTGGACTGTTCCCACTCACCATCTCCTGCATTCCCAGCATCCTTAACATCATTAGCATCATTAGTAGTATCATCATTCCTAGATAAAAGATTCACCCTTGTAGTACACGGGTGAATGACAACGTAGTGTAAATACGGACGAAAATAGCTTTAGTATGGAACATGAAGTAGAAACTGTGGTTCCAGGATCAAATGGCTAGATATATAGGCACAGAGTTGGTGAGATGTGCGAGAATGCAAAACGACAAGATGGCGGTGCTAGAATGCCGTCGATTTCACTTTTAAATCTTATTAAACTAGATATTTTATTATATTTGTCAACTCAAAGGTAGCGGGTAAATATGAAGACATATACAAATATAAATGTTGCTTCTCAGATTGTGAAATTAGGCTCTCATAAAGACCCAGTTCATTAGGCCGATTTTTCGACCGTTTTCATATAAGGCTGGTCTTCACCCGTGTACTGCTAGTACCGGGTGAATCCTTTTTTTTTGTTTTTTTGGTCCATTAGTTGTTTAAGCAGGGGAAATTTCAGTCATAGACGACTGGTCTTCCTCATTCCCCTGCTGGTCGAGAGAAAGCCCGAGGCTACACTTTTACCGACCCAAGGTATTTTTAACCTCCCACACCACATAGACATGGTATGAGAGCAACCGGCCTTTGATGACGCTGTAAGCTATATACAGCGGTGGAAATCCAAATTGGCAGAGCTGGGGGCACGGGCACTTTATCTACATCATTCCCCGCATTCACAGCAATCCCAGCACTCCCAGTATTCCCAGCATCCTTAGCATTCCATTCATTCCCGGCTTCCTTAGCATTCCAGCGCTCCAAGCATTCCTGGCATCTTCAGCATTCCCAGCATTCCCAGCATCCTTAGCATTCCCAGCATTCCCAGCATCCTTAGCATCATTAGCATCATTAGTAGTATCAGCATTCCCAGCATTCCAAGCATTCCCACCATTCCCACCATTCCCACCATTCCCACCATTCCCACCATTCCCACCATTCCCACCATTCCCACCATTCCCACCATTCCTGCCATCCTTAGGATCATTATCATTATCAACATTCCCAGCATTCCCAGCAACCTCAGCATCCTCAGCATCTTTCAGCATCCTCAGCATCCTCAGCATCCTAGGCATTCCCAGCATCCTCAGCTTTCCTACCGTTCCCAGCATCCTTAGCATTACCAGCATCCTCAGCATTCCAAGTATTCCCAGAATTCCTTAAATTCCTAGAATCATCAGCATCCTCAGCATTCCCACCATTCCCACCATTCCCACCATTCCCACCATTCCCACCATTTCCACCATTCCCATCATTCCCACCATTCCCACCATTCCCACCATTCACACCATTCACACCATTCCCACCATTCCCACCATTCCCACCATTCCCACCATTCCCACCATTCCTACCATTCCCACCATTCCCACCATTCCCACCATTCCCACCATTCCCACCATTCCCACCATTCCCACCATTCCCACCATTCCCACCATTCCCACCATTCCCACCATTCCCACCATTCCCACCATTTCCACCATTCCCATCATTCCCACCATTCCCACCATTCCCACCATTTCCACCATTCCCACCATTCCCACCATTCCCACCATTTCCACCATTCCCACCATTCCCACCATTTCCATTTCCACCATTCCCATCATTCCCACCATTTCCACCATTCCACCATTTCCACCATTCCCACCATTTCCACCATTCCCACCATTCCCACCATTCCCACCATTCCCACCATTTCCACCATTCCCACCATTTCCACCATTCCCATCATTCCCACTATTCCCACCATTCCCACTATTCCCACCATTCCCACCATTCCCACCATTTCCACCATTCCCACCATTCGCACCATTCCCACCATTCCCACCATTTCCACCATTCCCACCATTCCCACCATTCCCAGGCAGATTTAATATAATCAGTTGTCTACCAATCATAACTGTATGTGAGGAGGAGGACCAATAGGCCCAAACTGATAAGACCACTGTCACTTAACTCACACATTTACTCTCAAGCCTCAGATACACGTTAGAGAACGTAGTTGAACGTAGTTGAACATACGATAGATTAATGTGGGTCAAACATGGTGTAAGTACATTAAACTAAGGTGAAAAACGTTAAGGTAGGTATGTTTTGGTATGGATAAATACGTTATGGCACGGATGCCAATATGTTCAACTCCGTTCAACTCCGTTCAACTCCGTTCAACTCCGTTCAACTATGTTCAACCATGTTCAACCATGTTCAACCATGTTCAATCATGTTCAACTCCGTTCAACTCTGTTCAACTATGTTCAACTACGTTCAACTTTGTTCAACCACTTTCTACTATGTTCAACGTACATTAGCCTCCAATACGTCAACTACATTCAACTATGTCCAAGTACGCCAAAGTATGCTAGAGTATGCTAGAGTATGCTAGAGTACATTAAGAGTACAGAATCTTCACCATAGTATGTTAGCCTCTAAAGTAACGTTCTTTTGAACATGTCCAAAGATTAAATCAGAACTCACGGCCCAACTACGTTATTACCAAGTTAGCCTCTACTACGTTCAACTACGTCCAACTATGTGGCCGGGCCTTTACTCTGCGTTATCGATTCAGATAAGGAACTGAGTAGAGCATTGCCCTGCCGGCCTGAAACTGGTGAGGTAGCTACTCCGAAAGATGTGCCTTACCTCGCTTGTGAGGGAATTTTGATATATATATCTGATTAATTAAGACATCAGGCAGACTCATTATCTGCTGTCAAGCCGTTATCGTGACAGCAGTGGTAGCTGTCTGTCAGGACCACGCTGTCATCAATTCTCCCGCATTCCCCCGAATGTCCTTGAACTTCCTCTCCCGGCGGAATGCTGATCCCTGGTCCACCATCTTGGTGAGGATCTCATTATGTAAGGTGACTGGTGCTGACTCAGCAATCATTGAACACACACACTCACATACATATAGACACTAATGAAGACAGCACATATAAAGATATCATACACATACAGCCGCACAAACTCACAGGTACACATGAAGACAGGACCAAACACTGCTCCAGATATTACATGCACAGACACAAGCGCACAAACAGTCACACATATACTGGGACAGACATTACACATAAAGACACAAGCACACAAACAGTCACACAGATACTGGCACAGATGCTATGCATAAAGACACAACCACACAAACAGTCACATACATACTGGCATATATGTTACACATAATGTCACAAGCACACACACAGTCACACACATACTGGGACAGTATTACACATAAAGACACAAGCACACAAACAGTCACACACATACTGGCACAGCCATTACACATAAAGTCACAAGCACACAAACAGTCACACACATACTGGCACATACATTACACATAAAGACACATCCACACAAACAGTCAAACACATACTGGCACAGACAGTACACATAAAGACACAAGCACACACACAGTCACACACATACTGGCACAGACGTTACACATACAGACACAGGCACACAAACAGTCAGACACATACTGGCACATACATTACACATAAAGACACAACCACACAAACAGTTACACACATACTGGCACAGACATTACACATAAAGACACAACCACACAAACAATCACACACATACTGGCACAGACATTACGCATTTATAAAGGCACAACTAAACATACAGTCACGCACATACTGGCACAGACATTACGCATTTATAAAGACACAACCACACATACAGTCATATACACACTGGCACAGACATTACGCATTTATAAAGACACAACTAAACATACAGTCACACACATACTGGCACAGACATTACGCATTTATAAAGACACAACTACACATACAGTCACGCACATACTGGCACAGACATTACGCATTTATAAAGACACAACCACACATACAGTCATATACACACTGGCACAGACATTACGCATTTATAAAGGCACAACTAAGCATACAGTCACACACATACTGGCACAGACATTACGCATTTATAAAGACACAACTACACATACAGTCACGCACATACTGGCACAGACATTACGCATTTATAAAGACACAACCACACATACAGTCATATACACACTGGCACAGACATTACGCATTTATAAAGACACAACCATACGGACAGTCGCAGAAACCCACATAATCATCTACAGAACTTGACACACACCACACACCACACACCACACACCACACACCACACACCACACACCACACACCACACACCACACACCACACACCACACACCACCACACCACACACCACACACCAC
This sequence comes from Branchipolynoe longqiensis, assembly GCA_030323885.1. Lineage (NCBI taxonomy): Eukaryota > Metazoa > Annelida > Polychaeta > Phyllodocida > Polynoidae > Branchipolynoe > Branchipolynoe longqiensis. The sequence continues at coordinate 8,948,131 of CM059188.1, forward strand.
ACACCACACACCACACACCACACACCACACACCACACACCACACACCACACACCACACACCACACACCACACACCACACACCACACACCACACACCACACACCACACACACTCTGTTCATCCCTCACTTCCACACACCCACACTCAAGCGCCACAGTAACACCCATTCCCAACCCGCTTCATTCAGCGTTCACACCTTGTCTCACACTCACGTCGTTCAAACAGCACCTTCACTCCCACCCACCACTTTCTCCGCTCCCCCCACACACATACATACAATAACACCCCCACCATCCCCACACACTCACACACACCTCGCACCGAAACACCCATCGATGGACACCCCTGCACTGTGTGTGTTCACACTGCCTGTCATAGTCCCACCGTCCAAACAGCACTCGCACCCCCCACCGCCTCTCACACTGACAGCGTCCAAACAGCCCCTGCACCACCACCGCCTCTCACACTGACAACGTCCAAACAACACCTGCACCACCACCGCCTCTCACACTGACAACGTCCAAACAACACCTGCACCACCACCGCCTCCACTCCACCCCCGACGCACATCCAATATCACAATCACACACCCCCATTACCCCCACACACTCACACACACCTCACACCTAAACACCCATCGATGGACACCTCTGCACTGTGTGTGTTCACACTGCCTGTCATAGTCACACCGTCCAAACAGCACTCGCACCCCCCACCGCCTCTCACACTGACAGCGTCCAAACAGCCCCTGCACCACCACCGCCTCTCACGTTGACAACGTCCAAACAACACCTGCACCACCACCGCCTCTCACACTGACAACGTCCAAACAGCACCTGCACCACCACCGCCTCTCACACTGACAACGTCCAAACAACACCTGCACCACCACCGCCTCTCACACTGACAACGTCCAAACAGCACCTGCACCACCACCGCCTCTCACACTGACAACGTCCAAACAGCCCCTGCACCACCACCGCCTCTCACGTTGACAACGTCCAAACAACACCTGCACCACCACCGCCTCTCACACTGACAACGTCCAAACAGCACCTGCACCACCACCGCCTCTCACACTGACAACGTCCAAACAGCACCTGCACCACCACCGCCTCTCACACTGACAACGTCCAAACAGCACCTGCACCACCACCGCCTCTCACACTGACAACGTCCAAACAGCACCTGCACCACCACCGCCTCTCACACTGACAACGTCCAAACAGCACCTGCACCACCACCGCCTCTCACACTGACAACGTCCAAACAGCCCTGCACCACCACCGCCTCTCACACTGACAACGTCCAAACAGCACCTGCACCACCACCGCCTCTCACACTGACAACGTCCAAACAGCACCTGGACCACCACTGCCTCTCACACTGACAACGTCCAAACAGCACCTGCACCACCACCACCTCTCACACTGACAACGTCCAAACAGCACCTGCACCACTACCGCCTCTCACACTGACAACGTCCAAACAGCACCTGCACCACCACCGCCTCTCACACTGACAATGTCCAAACAGCACCTGCACCCCCACCGCCTCCACTCCACCCCCGACGCACATCCAATATCACAATCACACACCCACACACCCCCACACACACTCACACGCACACTTCACACCTAACCACCCACCATTCACACCCCTGCACTGTGCGCGTTCACAACCTCCCCGCCCATGCCCGGTGCCTCCCAGATCGTGGTTCCTCTTCACGTCCTGATGAGATTCTGCAAAAGCGAGGGGGCCCCCGCAACTAAATCGCCGCCGATCGAATTCGCGAAACTTGCGCGTGACACTAGCAATTCGCCGACTAGGATCTGATACAAAAGGAAGCCGACGTCAAGCCGATGTCAGTCAACTGGGAACGTGAATGGGGGACAGGCTTTGTGTCAGTGTGATAGGTATTTTTTGGGGGTGTATTTTCTTCTATATTTATTTTTATTTTTAGATTTGTTGATTAAGCAAGGTAGATTTCAATCACAGACAATTGGTTTTCCTCATGTTATCACAGCCCACCCTATCCTACTAATGGTACACACTAGGCTACATAGGCGACACGTATACATTTGTACGCCATCGGTTTGACTCGGGCGGGCTTACGAACCCCATGACCTGTCACACGGGTAGTGCTGCATCAAATCATTTGTCTACCCTATTTGGGTTTGTATGGTCAGTGATTTGTTAGTGAGGGGCGGTAAGGGGTTGGGGCCTGACTAGCTGACCACTTCACCAGTTCACCAGTTCACCAGTTCACCAGCGCCTCAGTAATGCAATCACCACCCTGGAGGGAGAGGCTGGATAGATCCCAAATCGATGGTCATGGACTGCAGGCCGTTACGGACTCTCACGTCACTACTATGGGCTTTGGGTTTTTTTTTCTTTGCAAGTTCAAATTGAAAGCATCAAATTTTCAAAAGCAAAACACTCGCCTACTTTTGATCCTATAATTCCGATTTGGTCGTAATGCTTGCATTGCGTTTGATTCGTGGCGAAGGAGGAGTGCCCCCCCCCTCTCTCCTCCCCCCCCCCGCCGCTGACCGTTGGGTTATGCAATACCCCCCCCCCCCTCAGCCCTTATAACCGGGCCCTACACCTGCCTCCAGCCATTCCGCCTCCTGCTGCCTCCAGTAGCGCTCCCCTCCCATTGTTCTTCCGCCCACCCACTCATACTTACTCCTTTCTACCTTCCTAGGGTGGAGGGTTCTTCGGGCCTTTCCATTCCCCCTGATGAACATTGACTATTACTTCATTGCATTGCCTTATACCTTATAGACTTTTACATTACGCATGTTGGCGAGTCAACATGGATAATTTAGGCACGGGAACACTGGCACTACTTTCATGCACTACTTTCTTGACCGCACTGTTTTCTTACCTGACACTCAAATTTACTTCAGTCTTCCGTGTGAACCCGTTCCTGCTAGTCGCTTCACCCACCCACCCACCCGATCTGAATGGGTAAGGGTTGAGGGCTGCTGGGTTTGACTAGTCCTATGTTCTCGGTCTTCGGTTGCCTGACTATCAACACTGTCTAGATACTAAGCAACATTTAACCTTTATTGACTAGCGTTAAGCCCAACTTGATATGATATGACTCCGATATGATTTGACATTGATAACCAACAATCATCTCGAATACATTTAACTTGATCCTGACTTCCATCTCCATAAGAGACACAATATCAATATGTTCGCCAGACAAGATCGACCTGCCTGCAGGTTATGTTCTCCATTAAATTTTGTTATTTCCAATTACTTGTTGTCTCTATTTTGTTCACGTGCATAAATTATATCATATTGACTACCATATTGTACCTTATTCATTTGCGCTGTCTTTATAACCCTCTCGCACTATGAATAAAGTGCTCTTATATTTTGATGCACTTACTAAACATGTATCATTACATATATGCGTCAACCAGACGGGTTGGCTGAATGAGTTAGAGCAACCATCTCCTGTGTTGGTACATCGTGCAATCATGGGTTCGAACTCTGGTCGAGTCAAACCGATGATTTAAAAATTAATACTTCTCGCTTCCTAGCCAGGCACTCAGCATTATTAGGATAGGGCAAGGAGCAGTGGAATGAGGAAGACCAATCATACACAATTTAAAATTCTCCTACTTAAACAACTAATGTACCAACAAACAAAAAATACTTCATAGTGTGATGAACGCATCAAATCTTCAAAACCAAAGCACTAGCCTACATATCCAATATATCTAATTTATATATTGACGCACTTATTAAACATGTATTGCTATTATAATATATATACTTTATAGTATGATGAGAACATCAAATTTCCAAGACCAAAGCACTAGCCTACATATCGAACATATCCAATTTATATATTGATGCATTTATTGAACATTTATTGCTATATAGAAAATATATATATACTAAATAAATTCACTGGGCGCGGTGGCCAAATCAGTAGAGCGTAAGCCTCCCGTGCGGAAGGACGGGAGTTCAATTCCCGGTCGAGTCAAACCAATGACTTACAAAATTGATGTGTGTCGCTTCCTAGCCAGGTACTCAGCTTTATTAGGATAGGGGAAGGACGGATTGGTTCGGTGTCAGGATACTGTGACTGAGTGGGATATCAGGTCATGGTGCTGGTGACCTGGTCTCCAAGTTGGGTATCACTATAAATTGTCAATGAGTGTACACTATCACAAGTTGGTACTCATCCTGATATGACCTTAGATGTTGACAGGACGTAAAACTCCAACAACAAACCGAGTCAGTTTTTGATAGAACCTATCATTTTTCGAGTCTACAATTCCGAGCATTGCAATATGCACGCCAAAATGTTTGGTTTTTGTTGTTTTACGTCCTACCAACATCTAAGGTCATATCAGGATGTGCAGGCCAAAGGATTATCCGTCCACTTCAAATATTCCCAAACTTATTTTTGTTAAACCATTTTTGTTAAAGTCATTCAAACTAAAGATCATAAATAATACTGAACGACACAATAGTTATCTTCAAACAGCAACAAAATGACAGAAACTGATGAATGCCGCCCTCAGCGCAATGCTTCCTTCGTTTGCATCACTCGAACAATTCTGTTTTCCGTGAGCAGGATCATGTAAAAGATATATGATGTATGATTGATGAATCCACCCTTTGTATCTTTACGTAACTGCAAAGCCTGTTGACTTTCCCTACGTGTTTTGCAATAAGACATTTGAATATCAATACCCCCCCCCCTTTCCTCGCAGCACCCACCCCACATCCCTGCAGTCCCGCCCCCTCCCTGAACCCCAGAACCGCAGCACCCCAACATAGATCTTCCACCCCACCCCCATCTTCCCATGTCAGCTGATAACATTACAATGTCCCCAGATGGCCTCACGCAATGCCAGCGGGTGTCGGTTCTTAGGGAACGCGGAATGAGATAGTCTTTGGTGCTGACCGACCAAGCGGAGAATTAGCATCGTTACTAGGGTGCTGGACCGGAACTACTTTCTGGGTCACTGCGCAGGCGCAAGCCCGACAATTCCATAATCAAATCAATGCCCGTGGCATTTGAATATCAATGGGCGAATCAACGGTTCCCCTCCTTCCTCGCTGCAACCCCCCCCCCCCAGGCACCCACCCCCGCCTCCCACCCCTACCCCCCACTTACACATTCGCACCCCTCCCCTGCCGGTGTAATACGTTCAAAACACTACCCTACAAAAACACTACGGTAGTGTTTTCAACCTAGGTTCAAAACACTACAGTAGTTCAAGGTAGGTTCAAAACACTACTGTGGCCATGCTGAAAACACTATCCTTTAAGTTCAAAACACTACCTTTAAGTTCAAAACACTACTCTAACTGTTTTTGTATATTTGCTGCTTATGCGTTTTCATTTGTAGTAGGGTGAGGCAGTATGCAGTAGGGTGGGGCAGTATGCGGTAGTGTGGGGCAGAATGCAGCAGTACGATGGGGCAGTGTAAAGTAGCGGAGGCAGTATGCAGTAGGGTGGGGCAGCATGCAGTAAGGTGGGGCAGCTTGCAGGAGGGTGGGGATGTATGCAGTAGGGTGGGGCAGTATGTAGTAAGGTGGGGCAGTAGGGGTTGTTGTTGTTGGTTGCTGTTTTACGTCCTAGCAACATCTAAGGTCATATCAGGACAGGTACCGACTTGTGATTGCACACTCATCATGGCTTTATAGTGCTGCTCCACTGTGAAACCAGGCCGACAGCACCATGACCCGATATCCCACTCAGTCACATTATCCTGACACTGAGCCAACCAGTTTTGCCGTATCCTATTATTGATGCTGAGTGCCTTGCCAGGAAGCGATACATATCAATTTTATAGTCATCGGTTTCACTCGACCGGGAACCAAACTCCTGACCTTCCGCAGTGGGCACAGTCGCCTACACATACACGCACATTACAGGCAGTAAGGTTGGGAAGAATGCAGTGAGGTGGGGCAGTGTGCAGTAGGGTGGGGCAGTGTGCAGCATATAGCATACGACATGGTGCCCATGCCGCAGCTCTATCAGTGTATACTAATACATGCTTCAAATGCCACAGCAGGGTCAGCTTGCATTGATAGTGTTTTGAACTTGGGTAGTGTTTTGAATGTACGTAGGGGTAGTGTTTTGAACTTAACAGTAGTGTTTTGAACTTAGGTTCAAAACACTACCGTAGTGTTTTGAACGGGCTAGTGTTTTGAACATCCTACACCGGCCTTTCTGTCTAGCGACCTGCCCCCTGGTGGCCGGAACCCGAACGATCGCGTCAAGGCTATTTATTGTACTGGCGCCTGTACCCGGAAATGTAGGTCAGAGTATATATGGACGTAGTCCCGTATTCAAACTGATTGTTCATGTTGGTTCACCCACATGGGTAATTTGTGCGCGAACAAGGAGTCTCCCCGGTGGCGCCACCTGGGTTCGAATCCAAACCCAAACCCTACCGGATTTCCCATGGGCCCGAGTCTCTCGCGAGACCTATGACATCACGACCACCCATCCTCACACCCCGAGACCCACCAAACATCACTTCCACCACAGCAGCCAGACGAGCAACTCACCACATCAACTCAGCAGCCCACCCATCCCTACAAACAACGAACACACAAACGCGATGCGGTTGAGGGCCTGAGTCAAATTTCAACATTATCCACCAACTACTGATATTTAACTGATTTATTGACTACTATACTATTGACCTCACAATTTCTGACCTGTAACTTACTCTTATTGACTACTATGTTATTGAATAACATTCAAATTCAATGAGCTGCTTGTTTGCGTCGTAAATTATACTTTATAGAATGGCCCAGTATAGTGCTAGTAGTATTACGCGCAAATAATTATCACAAATTCTCCAAAATATTGTTTTCTTCGTTATTTTTGGGAGTTTTTTTCAGTTCAATGCTTGAGCAGGGAAATTTCAACTGTGGATAATTGGTCTTCCTCATTCCACTGCTGTTTTCCCTATCCTAGTATTAGTAATGCTGATTGTCAGGCTAGATAGAGACAAGTATAGATTTTGTAAGTCATTGGTTTGATTCAGTTAGGGTTTAAAAACAAAGGTTCGAACCCAATGACCTTCCATACGGAAAACAAACAAGGCTTATTGAACTGGTGCCTGTACCCGGAAATATAGCTCAGAGGCTCTATGCACATAATCCCGTATTCAAATTGATTGTACAGACGCCTAGTAGATTAATATGTGCGAAAACATATCACAAATTTACCAAAATATTGTTTTCTTGGGTATTCAGGTATTTGGTGGGGCGGGGGGGAGGGGTGTGTTCATTGTTTGAACAAGCCAATTTCAACTGTTGATCTTCCTCACTCCACAACATCTTGCTCTATCCTTGTAATGGCGAGTGTCAGGATAGGTAGCGACAAGCATGGATTTTTTAAGTCATTTAAAAAAAATTCAGTTAGGCCATAAAAACAGAGATTCGAACCCCATGACCTGGCTTAGGGAAAGTAGGTGTTCAACGCATTTGGTACTCCATGAATTTCAGTCCCTGATTTTGAATGGAGAGGATTCTACAGTGAAAAGGAACAGGACGGTTGGTTGTTGGGGTTTTACCCCCTGGCAACAAATGAACAGGAAGTTGTGATTAACTCGTGGACTGGCATTACTCCCCCACCCCACCCCCTCCATCCACCCACCCACCCACACCCACACTCACACACTCCAAATATAGTTTTTGTTTTTTTAAATTTCAGCGAGGACTGGTACCTCGGTACAGTGGGCTATAGTGTCACAGGTGGCCGATGGTGGCGCTAGTGTTTGGTTACCCTCCAGGGGGTAGGATTACTCAGCATGCAGAAGGAAGGAATATATAATGGTGTTGGGATTTTATTAATTTATATTCACATAATGAATGACATGGCACTTAAAGGTACATACTCCGATGAAAGCATCACATTTTCAAAACAAAAACACTGACCTAGATTTGATTATATATATATATCTAACTTAGATACTGATACAGTTATTAAGCCTTTGTTGCCACAAAGAAGGGAATACCAAGTCAATTCACACTATTCACGCCACGGCCATGTTGAAACCAGACCGAGGCCACATACGCGTCTGTGAGGCACCGCTGTATGACAGGTCATGCAAATACTTGTTTGTGGACCAAAACCTCTCGAAATCAGTCAAATTTGAAGGTTTTCATTTTTTAACCTACCATATTCAGCTTTGCATACCTGTTTTCTATCTATTGGCCAATTTTCATGAAGATTGGGTGACCCTTGCATGGGGATTTTCCCATACTATCAACTTCAAGTCTGCATAGTTATGGAGGTATCATGTATCATGCAGTCCTGTCAGCATAGTTATCTGTGTAACACAATTCAACAACTAGTCTTAGTAATTACAAATTAATAAAAGCTTTAAAAGGGCTAAAATAAATGTTTTAAATATATCTATTTTGAGAAAGTTATGCAATTTTGAAATTAAGAAAAGATTGGCAGCCAAGGTGAGTGACTTTGTTGACATTGCCTACTGAAATGCATCTGATCATCACTCAATCTTCATGAAAATTGACCAATAAATAGAAAAAGGATATGCAAAATGAATATTATAGTTTCAAAAGTTAATATCTTCAGATTCTGCTCCTTTAATTTATGGAGTAGTTCCTACACATCGGCACCCAGCAGTGTCTTATGACCATTTCCAATACCGACGCGTACTCAGCCTCGTTCTGATGCCTTATTAGGTCACGCGTGAAGAGAGTGAATACAATAGAACGTGTTACTGCATAAGCCTCTGGTGACAAGGGTTTTGCTGTGCTTGCCGAAATTAATTTGGCATGTTTGCACTTCACAATAATATCTCAATAGTTAGCCAACTAAAATAATAGGTACTTCAAACCAAAGTAATTTACGTTACAGCAATGAAACTAATATATTCATCTCAGAAAATAACAAAATCTCACAACCATCAGACTATGCAACAGTTAAGGTGTCTGAAGAAATGGTCCCACATAAAGTGAGTTTATTTGGTGTATTTTGTTATTTGTTTTATTTAGTGATATGGTAACATGGTTTTAACATGTTCCTACACAAATGTTTGTTATATCTTAACTGAAAATCTGGTCACCTGCCTATACACGTACTCTTTGAATGAAAATTCGCTATATATCTAAGCAAAATATTAACATTCTGAAAAAAATATACTGCATAGCATTTAGAATTATTAACAATAGCCATATGGCACTCAGCATAAGGATAATACTACCTACATAGCATTTAGAACTATTAACAATAGCCGTATGGCACTCAGCATAAGGATAATACTACCTACATAGCATTTAGAACTATTAACAATAGCCGTATGGCACTCAGCATAAGGATGATACTACCTACATAGCATGTGCAACTATTGGCAATAGCCATATGGCACTCAGCATAAGGATAATACTACCTACATAGCATTTAGAACTATTAACAATAGCCGTATGGCACTCAGCATAAGGATAATACTACCTACATATCATGTGCAACTATTGGCAATAGCCGTATGGCACTCAGCATAATGATAATACTACCTGCATAGCATGTGCAACTATTGGCAATAGCCGTATGGTCCTCAGCATAATGGTGCTCATCAGACTAACCTGTAACTGAATTGGATCTTAAATATCCTAGTTATGACATCATGTAGGGAAGGGATATATGAACCAGCAGGACGCCCAATAGAAGGTAACCATGCCAAGAGTAGCCAGGGCCACGTTCAGGGTCCGTCTCAGAGGCGCCTCGGCGACGTCTCGGCGATGCTTTTTGGCCTATTTGCGTTCAGGGTCTGTCTCGGCGACGTCTCGGCGACGCCTCCCTTTTCAGGTTGGAGACAAAAAGCGTCTCGAAAATGGCCGCCGGGCTCAGTGGTTTCATCCAATCAGAGCGCAGCATTTCGATTGCAAATGGCCACCGCCTATGGGGGCGGCCATTTTCGAGGCGACCGACTGCTATTGTTGTTCAGACTAGCCTGACGTCACGGGCGCCTCCGAGGCGCCTCCGAGACGGAGCCTGAACGCGGCCCAGGTAACACACCACACAGCTACGTACAAGCCTGTGATATGTAAATAGGAGAGGCTAGTCTAGTAATAAGAGTAGAACAAAATAATATATATATATATGCCAAGAAAATTAAAAAAAACTAACATAGGCTACTAACCATACCAACCAATTACCTATCTGCTACTGAAATGCAGGCAATCAAATAACATATCGGCAGCTACTGTGTGGTAAGATAACACCAACACTACACCTGGTCAGCATTGAAAACAAGCCTGGGTACCCAGGCTTATATGCTATGGACAGTATAAATACAGCCTCAAAAAAAGAAAAAAATACACAGCTTATAATATAAGACACAGTTAAGCGGCTTTGAATTCATAATTAGCGAAAGTAGGTTTTGCGATATTTTCCTTGGGGACCTTTAATGAACTGTTTCTATGTAATCATTTACAACCAGTGGTCCACAACTGGTTTAACAAAGACTGTGCTATGTGTTGTCCTGTTTGTGGGAAAGTCTGTCTAAAAGACAGACCCCTTGCAGCTTATCGGAAAGCGTATCCTATGTGGTGGCAGTGGGCTTCCTCTAAAGAAATATGTCAGAATGACCATATGTTTGACGTCCCTTAGCTGATGATAAAACTCAATGCGCTCTAGAGGCATCGTTAAATAAGACAAAAATCTCTATAGTTACTCATTCATTAGTAGAAACATGTTTCAGATCAGTTTAAACAATGTATTGGATTACATTAAGTGAATAGCTGAGGACGGAAACAATACCTACATGCACAAGTACACATAGCACATATCTATTTCAGATACTTAGCTGTTATGCCGTGTATGGGCTTACTGAGACTTATTCTGGTAATTGATCAAACTATTTCATGAAGGAATTTGAACATTCTATTAAAATGTTCTTTTGTCATTCTACGTCATTTTACCAGATAATTCCAATGAGGGCGTGCGCGACATTACCGCTGACTAATGCATAATCATCCCGAAGACACCACCAACCTCAACTAGATAATAACTAACTCCACATAGAACAATTACTTTCAGAAATAGATCAACTCCAAAAACTGCAATAAGTATTTTCAGCTGACAACTCTCCATTCATACCAATGTTGTCCTGACATTACCAGATGTCATATTATATGCAGGACGATCAAATGAACCAAGTAGAGTTTGTCCATTGAAAATGTGTTCGTATACGGCGGCGGTCCGCTGAACTCAGATGTCGTTGAAGACAGGCGTTACTGCAGTCATATTTAATGATAATGTTTGTCTCAGACAGTGCTGGGAGAGTAACTAGGTTAAGATGTTTAAGTATGTTGGTGGTGTTAGTGGACGTTTAAATGTCCGGAGACAGTGCTGCATGAGTAACTAGGTTAAGATGTATAAGTATGTTGGTGGTGCTAGTGGACCTTTAAACGTCCAGAGACAGTGTTGCAGGAGTAACTAGGTTAAGATGTGTAAGTATGTTGGTGGTGTTAGTGGACCTTTAAACGTCCAGAGACAGTGCTGCAGAAGTAACTAGGTTAAGATGTGTAAGTATGTTAGTGGTGTTAGTGAACCTTTAAACGTCCAGAGACAATGCTGCAGGAGAAACTAGGTTAATATGTATAAGTATGTTGGTGGTGTTAGTGGACCTTTAAATGTCCGGAGACAATGCTGCAGGATTTACTAGGTTAAGATGTGTAAGTATGTTGGTGGTGTTAGTAGACCTTTAAACGTCCCGAGACATTGCTGCGGGAGTAACTAGGTTAATATATGTAAGTATGTTGGTGGTGGTAGTGGACCTTTAAATGTCGGGATACAGTGCTGCAGAAGTAACTAGGTTAAGATGTGTAAGTATGTTGGTGGTGTTAGTGGACCTTTAAACCTCCGGTGACAGTGCTGCAGGATTAACTAGGTTAAGATGTGTAAGTATGTTAGTGGAGTTAGTGGACCCTTTAAACGTCCGGAGACAGTGCTGCGGGGGTAACTAGGTTAAGATGTGTAAGTATGTTGGTGGTGTTAGTGGACCTTTAAACGTCCAGAGACAGTGCTGCAGAAGTTAAGATGTGTAAGTATGTTGGTGGTGTTAGTGGACCTTTAAACCTCAGGAGACAGTGCTGCGGGAGTAACTAGGTTAAGATGTGTAAGTATGTTGGTGGTGTTAGTGGACCTTTAAACATCCTGAGACAGTGCTGCGGGGGTAACTAGGTTAAGATGTGTAATTATGTTGGTGGTGTTAGTGGACCCTTTAAACGTCCGGAGACAGTGCTGCATGAGTAACTAGGTTAAGAGGTGTAAGTATGTTGGTGGTGTTAGTGGACCTTTAAACGTCTGGATCCCAGATTAAGTAAAGACAGACTCACCCTATTCGATCCCACTAGTGTAAAGTATATCCAGTGGACAGATTCCGATCATTGGCGCGGCACCTGCGGGAAGAGAAACCATTTAATTTGTCAACTTGGTGGTCATAGTTACTAAGTAAATGTTATGTAATTGTCAGGTAGCAAGAACTAATGATGTGGATAACAGCTCTCTGTGCAGTATGCGTTGTAGTAAAGGTTTTATAGAGGATTCCCATTGCCCACCCATTCCACGATGACAGTGGCAAGAACTGATATTGTGGATAGGAGCTATCTCACTACCCATGCTCCACATGTATATATATAATTGCATAAATATACAAATATAAATAGCATACATTTTCAGCAGTACAGTGACTGGCAGTTACAGTGCGCAGGGGTGGTGGCGCCACCATCGTAGCTGGGGTTGGCGAGGCTGGAGCGGTAGATGACTATGACAGACTCCCTCAGTCCATGGAGCTGAGTGAGTGATGAGGGAAAGAGGGATATTCCAGGTTATTATACTCGTATAATTCCTATGCAGCATATATCAATTGTTGCTTGTACAGTGAGTGTCAGCGGGGGGAGGGGTGGGGGGCAGTGGTGCAGTGCATGCACAGATGTGTGGCCCCCCCCCCCCCCAACGGATCTGAGGTTGACTAGGCTGGAATGGTTGATGACTAGATTAAGGCTCCCCAGTTGATGACTGAGGGAGGAGTAAGGGCTGAGGATCAGATGGAAGCTTCCGGCGTTATCATACTAGTATAATGGCTTATATAGCATATATATATCAATATATATATATATATATATATATGTAAGGGCAAGCGAATGTAAAATGATGTTGTTCCATCATAACATCACATTTTATTCAATGCTGGAGCTATTATCCAAGAAGTATTGAAGTACTTGAAAGACATGACATTTATGTCCCTGAGTCAGCAGAACCGGATATGTCGTACGTGTATTGGCATATATCCGTCGAATAAATCCTGTCAGGGGGGAACAGCACAGTGGAGCGTTTCCCGCCATTATTTCGTGGGAATGAGTTTTCAGCAGACGACGCTCTTCTCAGCGTTCCCTTCTGTGGGGGCCGTCTCCATCAGTAGACGACAATCAGGTTCGCTCATGGCGACTCCCGCGCTGTCTGCAGTGGGCCCGCTTTGCTAACAGTTAACCGAGCAAAGTTTGTGTTCGGGGCCCCTTAAAGGTGCACTCACGCGATTTTAATATTCGGGAGGAGTCTGTAAATAGTATTGGATTATAATGCTTAAATTTGCATAATCAAATGGTTTTGAGATTCTACAATGTTTTAAAAATAGATGTATTAGATTATATATATTAGGTGACGGAAACAGACCTGATTAAATGTGGGAACTGGTGATACAAAAGCTCCATCCTCCCTCGCCCCCTCGCATACATCGCTCCCATTATAACATACATAAGAACACAGTTTATAAATAACAGCACAGTTTATACATAATAACGCAGTTTATACAGTCTAGCACAGTTTATACATAATAACACAGTTTATACACAGTGTATACATATAGCACAGTTTATGCATATAGCACAGTGTATATATAATAGAACAGTTTATACATAATAGCACAGGTTAAACATAATAGCACAGTGTATACATAAGAGCACAGTTTATACATAATAGCACAGTGTATACACAATAGCACAGTTTATACATAATAACTTTGTGTATACATAATAGCACAGTTTATACATAATAACACAGTTTATACAGCAACCCACCACATTAGCCCTTAATACTGAACTTAAGATATCTAAAACACTAACACGCAAACCTCTTTATTAATGTACTAATGTGTTCTACCTAGGTACCAGCCAAGCTATCTAGTTACAATTTAATGTAAATGGCCGAGATATCAGTGCCTCAGTGCTAACAAAAGGTGTATGTTCTGATAAATAAACTGTTTTACCAAAAATAATAGATTAATCACTGGATAAATGTACTGGTTGGGAAAGTTGATGATTTTATCGGATTGTGCAGCTTTAATACAACGCGGGACTTGAACCCACATGTATGCACGTTATAGTGATGCCCCACTGGAAGACCAGGCTGCCAGCAAGCACCATGACCTGATATCCCACTCAGTCACATTACCCTAACACTGTGCCAACTAGTCCTTGCCCTATCTTAATAATATCAAGCGCCTGGCTAGGAAGAGACCAGTATCAATTTGTAAGTCATTGGTTTGATTCAACCAGGTGTAATATGTCGGGACTCGGCCATCTGAAACTCAAACATTCCTATGCTCCACAGGTGTGTTCTGACAACTGTCTGTAAGTCCCCACCTGTAATTACTCTCAACAACTCATAAGGAAGAAAGGAAGAAAGGAAGACAAGTCATGCAAGATTGACAGTGAAGAGGTTGTGCTTCATTGGCATCAATTCCTGTTCACCTACTAGCGACCTATCACCCTCACTCCTTACCAACTGCCCACACAGATCCTCATGCCTTTTGCTGGTGTATATCAGAATCAGTGCATACAGCCCATTGAACTCGAGTCGAATGGTTGTTGCACACATCTCAGTGTCTTTGGAACAGATGTTGCCAGTTCGAGTGTAGAAAGTGGAGTCTCCTCCAAGAGTGCTTCATGTGGGGTCTGTGTGTCAGGTATAAGGAATGCAGGTGACTGGACTCATACAGCCAGCTAATCAGATACCCTCTACAGCCTGGGTTGGCGATGCCCTAATGGGGGGCAGCTGTCACTCAACCCTGACTGCAGGTGGTGTCCCTAATATATGCAGAAGGGCTGGATGTGCTTGTCCAGTGGTCCCATGGTAACAAGTAATCATCAACCGTTACAACAAACATATATCAATGCTTCTATCCTTCAATGGCACTCTTTCTGGTGCATGAAGGGAACATTTCAATAATTATGAACTGTCTCTTAAGTATGAACATCATATCACAATCTTGGTCGATATGTGTTATCACATTTCGACATAGGCACTTATGTCACAAAGCATGTGGAGCACCCATTGCTTTTCTGTCACATAATCATGGTTCCCACTCCGTTGCCTGAGAATAATAATGTTCTTTGCCAATATATAAATCTGAACTGAAAATCTTTATATTTTTACAACATTCCTCTTCCATTCTACTTGCGCAAATGGCCAAGGAAAATGGAAGCCCGGAAACTTTAAGTCTTTTTGGTCTGGTCAGAGCGAGTACTATACAGTGGAGCCAATATGATTTTTAATAGAATTTCATAAATTGTTGGACCCCTCCTGTCCGAATGCCCATGCATTGTATGTTAACTTTATGTACAATCTCCACTGTATTGGCCACTCCTCCCCTAGTCACTGTCAAGGCTTTTCTTCACAATTTTTCTATTTTTTTCCAGTTCTCCACCACCTTGAGTACCCATTCCCATCTACTTGTTTAATATTAATTGCTTAGACAAGAACAGGCCCAAAACCTATACCAGAATGGCGGTCCCAATAGAGACAGTAGTTTCGAACCAGCTACCTTACTACTTATTTACACTAGTTCTACCCCCCATAAGTTAATTTAAATTTATATATATGTATTTAAACTAGTTTTTAATCTTATAGTCTGTCAGTGTCCATATTGTAATTGCTCATTCCCTTGTGAACCCATGCCCCCTTAAAACTTAACCCGAAACTCAAAATAAGTTTTAAAAACAGGGTAAGCCAAGTCAGAATAGCAATACAAAAGATGGATCACTAACATTTTAAGATAAAAAAAACTTTGTCCAATTAGGCTCAGCTAAAAGTTTTCAGCCAACCCCGTACAATAACACATTGGTGGAGGTCGGTGTTGGCATCCTGCCCAGCGCTGCTACCACGATCGGATGCTCGGCAACCAATTAAGGATCCGTGATCCAACCGCAATACCACACTCGCTTCAGTGCTGCACCCGCGATACCCGTACATTTTTATTGCCATGCTTTCTGTCATGTGGTATCTAAGTTTTGCTAGTAGCCATTTTTGTATAACCATTTATTGAGGTCATTTATGTAAATTAGGAACAGGAGGCGGCCCAATATGGACCCCTGTGGTCCTCCATAGTGTAAGTATTCTTCCCCCGATGTTGCCCCATTTGCTATAATGCATGGTTTCCGGTTTAGCAGGTAGTCACTTACTCAGTCTCCTGTTTTCCCTTTTATCCCCATTTGGGTTAATTTATCTGTTAATGTGGTGTGATCCACTGTGTCAAAGGCTTTGCTAAAGTCTATGAATGCTGCCCCCACCATATTCTTTTGATCTACATTGCTTGCAATGTGATTAGCTAACTTAGCTATGGTTTTAGTTGTTGAGTGATATTTTTCTAAACCCGCCTTGTTTGTTATTTCGGATTTGGTGCTTGTTTAGGTAATTTGTTATGTGTCTATGCATTATCTTCTCCATTAACTTGCCAGGCACTGGTAGGATAGTGACAGGCCATTAGTTACCTAATGATTGTCTGTCCCCTCCTTTGTGGAGAGGATTGACCTTAGCTGTTTTCCAGGAGTTTATGAACGACCCTCCAGCGAATGATTTATTGAAGAGATCACATATTATATTTGGAATGCAGCCAAGTGTGTCCTTCAGTATTGTACTGGAGATGTAGTCTACTTGCACTGACATTACCTTAGCTGTTGCTAGGATATGAAGCCTTCCAGCAAATGTGATATCGGCTTTATTCACAGGCAATATATTTCTTCCTCATTTTGCTTCTTTAAAACAATCTTTATTCACATTCCATGAGACTGGTCTTCGCGGATATGTAGCACACCAGGCTGGCCTGTGATTAGCAGAGTCGTCAGGATCAATAATGATTGCCGCCGCAGTACCCGTATTGATCTCTGCATTGATTGCGACACCTTCCTGTCATGCACCAGCACCATGTGACAAGCACTTCCGGTTGCCAGATTCTGCTTGTTATCCACATGAAAGGTCCCTGCGACTCCAACAACTTGGGTGCATGTATCTATAGTAACTGTCGTGGGGTGCTGGGAAAGATTGCACCTATTGCACCTAGAGAAGGATTCGAACCCACATTTCTTGTCACTGTGGACCTAGTTTGCTAACCATTTTGCTACCAAAGCTCCGCATGAAAAATCCCTGCATCTCCAACTTGAATATGTGTATTTTAGTTGTTGTTGGTGATTTACGTCCTAGCAACATCTAAGGTCATATCAGGACGGGTACCTACTTGTGACTGTGTGCACTAATGGCGACTTTATAGTCCTGCCCCACTGGAAGATGAGGCTGCCAGTACCATGACCTGATATCCCACTCAGTCACATTATCCTGACACTGAGCCAACCAGTCCTTGCCCTATCCTAATAATGCCGAGTGCCAGGCTAGGAAGCGGCAAGTATCAATTGTTAAGTCATTGGTTTGACTCGACCAGGGTTCAAACCCACGACCCCACGATCTATCAACACGGGAGACGGACGCTCTAATTTAGGGTTGTGATGGAAACTGAGAAATATGGCACCTAGACCAGGATTTGAACCCTAACTTCTTGTCACTTTTAGAACCAATGACATACGACAGTAACAAGGATTGAAAATGACAATGACAATGATTTAACAATGATTTTATCTTTACTCTGTCGATCGCTCACAGGGCATGAGAGCAACAATATAATAAAATAGAATGCAAATAAATACCAATTTTGAATTCATTGGTTTGACTCCATCGAGGCTCAAACCAGTGATCTGCCACACAGGAAGTGGGCGTTCACCTCATTGGCCCGTCCCGCTCAGTCATGTGCATGAATCAATAAAGGAATTATTTATTCTGACAGAATCGGTGTTTTTGCATCTTTGCTTCGTTAATCGATATTTGCAAGCATTTTTCCGAAAAAAAAGAAAATTAATGACTGAGGTAGTGACAGGTAAATATATTGTAGTAACCTGCACTGACCTCTCGGGCAAGCAGCCGCATAGACAGGTAGGCGTGGGTAGGGTGTTGACATCAGGGAGCCTGGGTGGTGTAATGGTTAGCACACTGGCCCGGAATGCAAAGAGATGTGGGTTTAAGTCCCACTCTAGATGCAATATTCCCCATTTTCATCACCCACATGACACTGGGCCTTGACCAGGATCCTGTACAAGCTACATGTTGTATGGTTGTTGAACCTACCCTGTGTATGGATATGTAAGTGCATTGCCAGTATGTATGTAATTGTAAGCATTAAACGACTTACAATTCCAGGGGGACGAGTGTCGTAGTCTAGACTGACCTCTCTGGCAAGGAGCTGCATAGACACCCCCACGACAATATTATTCCAAGCCTGAAGTTGGACAGACAGGTTCATTGTTTACATCATAGTTTTTCCTGCTCCTGCGCATTGACTGGTTCACAGAAGTAAACAATAACAATAGCCCTTAGTTGTAGTAGCTGATGTCATCTCTCCTTTATTTATTTTATTTTATTAATGGTTATATATTGTAGTTTTTGGTTCACACTACTTTTGAAGCACCAGGCATGCACACACACAGACAAAATCATGGGGAGCTGGGACTAACATCATCCAGTGCCTCTGACACTGGCCAGATTGACTGTTGTGTCAAAGCTGTGGGTTTGTTTTCATATGTGGCTTGAATTGGGATATCAAAGTAGTGAAATCAGATCCCGTCCTGGTATGACCTTAGATATTGCTAGGACTTATAACAGCACCAAACAAAACAAACAAACAGTCAAATCAACGACCACTTCCTCTCTCCTCCCATCCCTTACCTGTCCACTCTCTTCTTGTCCTTTCCCTTCCCCGCCATTCCCCCTCCCTTCCCCTCCATCTCTCGTCCCCTTCCTTCCATTTCCCTTCCGCACTCTCTCCCCTTCCCTCCCCTTCCTCTCCCCTCCCTTCTCCTTTCTCTCCCCCGCATTCCCCTTCTCTCCCCTCTCTTCCCCTCCCTTTCCGTTCCCTTCCTCTTCCTTTCCCCTCCCTTCCCCTTCCTCTCTGCTCTCATCCTCTCTCTCCCCTCTCTTCCCCTCTCTCCCCCTCACTTCCCCTTCCCCTTCCCCTCCCTTCCCCTTCCTCTCCCAACCTTCACATTCCCCCTCCCCTCCCGTTCCCATACCCTTTCCTCCTTCCTTTGACCCCCTTTCACACCTCCCTTCCCTTTCCCTTTCCCTCCCCCCCTCTATCTCTTCTCTTCCCCTCCGCTTCTCCCCCCCCTCCTTTCCTCTTCCCTTCCCATCTCTTCGTATTCCTCCCCCTCCCTCCCCCTCCTTCACCACACCCCCTCCTCCATTCAACCCCTTACACCCCTTCGATCACCACCCCGCTTAATCAGATTAAGCTGCCCCCTTTCTATACCCCCCCCCCCCACACACACACACGCACATAAACGCTCATTTCCGTTAAGCTCATAATATCATCTTCACGGGGATCCACCCGGATTACCACCGGATCGCCATGCCCTGCCTCCTCAACTCTCAATCAAATAACTTATCAGCAGCTACGGCTTGGTAAGACAACACCAACACTACAGCTGGCCAGCATTGAAAACAAGCCTGGTTACCCGGGCTTACATGCTATGGACAGTATAAATACAGCCTCAATAAAAAATTAAAAAATATAATATAAAACAACTCTCCGCATCCACCACATATCCCGCATCCAAACCACACATACCCCCACACCCCCACCCACAGGCCCTCCACACTCTCATAACCTTAGCGAACCGCTAGCATCAGCCATCGTGGCCGGCAACTTATAATCGCTGAGATGTATCAGTTGCAGGCTCTGGAAAATTGTTCTTTTGTGGATTTCTTTCTAAAGTTTTCGACCATTTGTTAGTTTGACTCTTCCCCCGCGTTCCACTTAACAGACGCTACGCGTTGTACACCTCAAACACTGTGTTCCCCCTTGGGGGTGGGGTGGGGGGGGGGGGTGCTGGGTGCGTTTTACTATATAGCATACAGAACATCGTCTTTATTTTACGTTGTAAAAAGTGGCATATTTGGGTTTTGACTTTCTGCTCTACTTCTTTAGAGAAATATATTAGTTGATTATCATAATCTACTTAACTTTGTTTGAAATACCTCTTATTTTAAGGGCCTAACCTTGAAGATCTTTAAAGTGGAACATCCAAGCTTAATTTGGGTGTGCATGTTGAAGTACTGGATAAGATAGGTTTCGGCAGTGACTGATTGTATTACTTTGACTCAGAATCCCATCAATAAGTCCCATCAGTATCTAAGTTGGATATATAGAAATAAATCTAGATAAAAGGGCTTGGTTTTGAAAAGGTTACGATTATATATATTATCCAGCGTTATTTGCCGTTATAACTCAGTACAGCTGGAGCTGACTTAGAAGACCATGCTATATGCCTTACTTGTAAGCCAGTACAGTACGTGCTGCTTTAGTTGACCTTGTTATATGCCTTACTTGTAAGCCACTACAGTATGAGCTGACTTACTAGACCACACTATATGCCTTATTTGTAAGCCAGTTCAGTATGAGCTGCTTTAGTGGACCTTGCTATTTGCCTTACTTGTAAGGCAGTACATTATGAGCTGACTTAGTAGACCACACTATATATCTTACTTGTAAGCCAGTACAGTATGAGCTCACTTAGTAGACCACACTATATGCCTTACTTGTAAGCCAGTACAGTATGTGCTGCTTCAGTGGACCTTGCTATATGCCTTTACTTGTAAGCCAGTACTCTAGGAGCTGAAGAAGTAGACCATGCTAGTTGCATTATTTGCAAGCCAGTTAGTCTGCTAACTGTAAGCCATATAGTGTGGTCTACTAAGACAGCTCCTACTGTACTGGGTGTAGAAGTCGCAACTGTCCAAACCTAACTTGCAACATGGCAGCTACAGCAGCTTCAACAGGGAGTTGATATATGCTAATCCTTTGGCATTCATGGACACATAAAGTAGTTAGTTATACGAGTCTTGCCTAGCTACTAGTTGACAAATTACTCTCATTTTACAGGCGAAGGTCAAATTAGAGATCCCATCAGCGACATCATTCCTACAAAATCATCTCAGTTCTCAGGCACGATCTAGGTAGTGGAATTAGGGCCTCTGTGATCCAAAGGCCGTGTGAATCTTATAAATGTGTATCCATAGACTGTTCCCTGGTGGTGTGTTCCCTTGTTCTGTATTTGCTTGTGACCTTGTGACGTGCCTCACAGACAATGAACATGTTCATTCTCTATGTTCCCGGTCAGTATGTCACATATGCCATGCACCAGGCCATACGGTCCCTGGGACCAACCTATGGAAACGGCCACTAAGCAAAACACAGATTCATTGTATGTGTGGCGCATCACAAGTACACAAAGGAACATGCCATAAGGGACCAGTCTATGGATACATGGCCTTATAGTCATCTTTTAAACAGACCATGTTGTGTTATTTCCACCTGCGGTATTTACTCATGTGTCAACACCATGATGTAGACTTCCTGCTGTGTGACTCTGATCTACAAACAAGGATGCCTGTATTAATTAGCATGCAGTGGTGGCGTTGTCTGCGCATGCTGATTGTTATTGTGACGTAATTAAGCTAATGACACCTATTGCTGCAATCACTGCACATGCAACTCGAGCAATATGAGATCTGCAAGAAAGTGAAGGCAATACATACACATACCGACATCTAGGGCTTTTCTCTGGGTAAGACTAAAGCGACGAATTGCAGTCATATTTGTAAAGTAGGAAGCGATTGTATGAAATAACAGCTATAATCAAGCGTGACCCTCCCTCATCCACACCTACGCGCACACGCAAACAGTCATATAAATACACACGCCCATATATACCCCCACAGCCACACCCTCAAGCACACCCACACACACCCACAATCACCTACAATCACTCCAACCACACATTCTCTACACTCCCACCCGCACCCTCACACCCCCCACACACCACACCCCCACATCCCCACACCCTATTCACCTACACCGCCTACTCACCCACACCACCCACTCATACCAGGCACACTCCACCCACCCCACACCGCACCCACCTCCACCACACCCCACACCACACCCTCCTACACCCTCAGCCCCACCCACACACCCATACACCCACACACCCAACACACCCCACCCACACTCCCACCACACAACACAACCCACCATGACCACCCACAACATACCCTGCTACATCACCATCCCTACCCACCCATATATCCACACCCAACTCATCCACACCCACAGAGCCGACTCACCACACCCCACCCACCACAACCCACCCCACCCACCATGCCCCACAACCCACCCACCCCCACCTACCACCATCCCCCCACCCCCCACCCCTGCCCCCGTCCTTTGTGTTGTGCCGGCAGGGGGCGCGACGAGTCACCAGCCAGGCCGGCACAAATAACGATTCTCGGAAGCCCGGATGTACGGGGCCACCTTCCGGCACTCACACGCATGCGCACCGGGCGCGCGTTGCCAACAATTCGCCAGCACTTACTGCCAACATTTTCTGAATGCAAAAAAAACCTACGTTGCATTAAACAAATTTAATTTGGTAAATGTTTTTTCATCCATCGAACATAGTTATTCACCCTCGCCCAACTGGTTGTCCAGCTGTGGGATATTAGAGTTAGTTACATTATTTATTTTAGCTGATGCATAGATAATAATATTAAACATAATAATAATAATAAACATACTACTACTACTAATAATAATAATAATAATATCATCAGTATGTATCTGTTTGTAATTGGTATTTGGGGATGGTCGTTCCTCACATTGGAGATTTTTGGTGTTTTTTTTGTAAAAGACTGGGTAGATAAAGAAAGTGAGTTGGAATGGTTGTTAATTGCGATATTTGATTGTTGCAGTTTTTGTTGGTGTTCATATGATAAGGATATGGGTTCGACCAAGCATGCATGGAATAATCGCTCAAATAAGACACAGTAATGAGCGGCTGCATTTATTTGTATTCTTTAGCTAGACATGTGGTGTTCTCGGTGGCGGAGCGGTTAGAGTGTGACTTTTTTCTATATCGGACTCCTAATCTGAGGGTCCGTGGTTCGATTCCCCATGCCCGCACTTCTGCCAAATGGGATTTCCACTGGTGTGTCTAACTTAGAGCATCATCAAAGGCCAGTTGCTCTCATACCATGTCTATGTGGTGTGGGAGGTTAAAAATCCCTTGGGTCGGTAAAAGTGTAGGCTTGGGCTTTCTATCGACAAACTGTCTAATGGTGAAAACAAGTCTATTCAGGCTTATCCATGATAGGCAGTATAAATCTTCAGGAAAAAAATATTATTTAATGGGATCTCTTAATTTATCGCTGAGACATTACATGACACTGCTGCCATGCAATGGTTGTATTTATTGTTCACGTGATGTATCTGCAATATACTGCATTGTGTGAGTATGAACAAGGTGTTTCTCCAATACTCATATGCTTTATTTAATCTTATTTGATTTTGTTTAAATTATATTCATTGATTAAGTGTAGGAACATTTTAACCGCCATCAATTGGTCTTCAGTATTCAACACAAGACGCGGTGGCCGAGTTGGTAGAGCGCAGGCCTCGCTTGCGGAAGATCGGGAGTTCGGTTCAAACCAATGATTTATAAGAGTGATGCTTGTCACTTCCTAGCCTGGCACTCGGCATTAATAGGATAGGGCAAGGACTGGTTAGTTCAGTGTCAGGATAATGTGACTGAGTGGGAAATCAGCTCATGGTGCCAGCGGCCTGATTTCCCAGTTGGGCAGCACTATAAAATTGGCATGAGTGCGTGCGGTCACAAGTCGGTACCACCCCCAATAGCCAATGTCTACTTTGTGTGCTGGGGGTGGTCATTAAACAAACAAACAAGTCGATACCTGCCCTGATATGACTTCAGATGTTGCCAGGACGCAAAACTCCAACAACCAAGCAACCAATACATAGTCAGCACACAAAAAAACAATCAGTTGATTATTTTAAAGAATGGTGGCCGAGTGGTTAGAGTGTCTGACTTTTTTCTAGGTCGGACTCCTAATCTGAAGGTTGGTGGTTCGATTCCCCGTGCCCCCACCTCTGCCCCTTTGGATTTCCACCGCTGTGTAGAACTTACAGCGTCATCAAAGGCCGGTTGCTCTCATACCATGTCTATGTGGTGTTGGAGGTTAAAAATCCCTTGGGTCGGTAAAAGTTTAGGCTTGGGCTTACTATCAACAAACTGTCTAATGGTGAAAACAAGTCTATTCAGACTTATCCATGATATGCAGTATAAATCTTCTTCAATTAAAGAAAGATAAGAAATTGGGGCATATACAATAGAGAATGCTATGCACAGAACTGAGCGTGACTGCAGGTTTATAACGAGGGATCCTCCGTTATCTGTCGAGATTATTGTCGCATTTTCTTATCTCTTCTTAATTCTCGCCAGATCGGTTTTCTTGCTGACGATGGAATATAGGCATCCTGAGGTCATTAATCATGAAGGCGGGTTATACATAAGCTTGATTGATTGATTGATTGATTGGTGGTTGCTTTACGCCATGTCAGCAGCATAGGCCATATTCACGGCGAGAAATGTTAGTTTTTTGTTCAAACCATCTCATTTACGTGTAAAAGCAAACAATCAATTATGTGCCAATAGACACTCATTAAATTAGAAAGCTCACAATCATATATTTGTGGTCAAGGGAAACAAATTCCCATAGAAAAAGAAAACTTTCATTAATAATTGATAGAATCTATTTAGTAAACTATATGAAGTGGTCCAGTGCAGCTGCCCTCAAAAAGGCTAACATGTTTTCCTGTTTTACATAAGCAGTCCACTCCAGTAGAAAAAATAGTGAGCCTTAGAGTAAGCATATTATATATGTGATGTACATCGTAGTATGCGAGTGCAAAGATATGGAAGGGAATATTACTATGTTATTATTATATTGTTATACTCCATATGACCCACCGCTGCACCGGTGGCGCCACCTGTGGCCCACGTCGCCTCCATCAGATGTTGATCAGTGTAAGTTGCACTGGCAGATTTTTAATTTTGTACGGGCAAGCGCATATAATCCCGTGCCAGAGATTAAACCTACTCAGCCAAGATATATATGAATATTAATATCATATATAGATATATAGATAAATACATTGATATACATAATATAATATATTATGTACAGCAATCATTGACTGACTCATTTGAGTTGAAGCCACCATCATTCTGATAATCCAATCCACTTCTTCGCAGAAGCTGCCACATCTCCTATGTAATTCTCCCCTCAATAGGACATCGGTAAACTTTAGCTAGAAAGCACAATAATGAAGTCTATTTTACCAAAGACCCTATAATACTAAGACAGCTCACTCCCTATGTCTCCCATGGTAATGTAAATTTCACAGTGCCACCTTGTGGTGGGTTTGATCAGCACGGCTGCTGGTTGGTGTTTCACATGTAAACAGATACAATTATATTATACATGAGATAGGTAAGTATGAATACACATCAATATGAAATTGCTATGAACAAATACACATCATCATCATCATCATCATCACCATCATCATACATCTTTCACATTCATATATACATTTATACATATAATATAGCAACTGTTTAACCAAGAGAACAGCCAGCACACCAAGTGGTGGGTTTGATCATTTTGATTACACAGTACAGGTTGAGTGAGCCGTCTTCGTATTATAGGGTCCTTGATTTTACACAAAACGCTTGAACCCTTGATATATATATTTTACTTCAGGGTCACGCCAATTCATATAGCACTCGTTGCAAGTGTTGTGTCTATATTATATTACACCAGACGGAATGGCCGAATGAGTTGAGCAACCCGTGTTGGTAGATCGTTGGATTCGAACCCACAGATTTGATTGTTTGTTTGTTGTTGTTTTACGTCCTAGCAACATCTAGGGTCATATCAAGATGGGTACCAACTTGTGACAGTGCACACTCATGGTGACTTTATAGTGCTGTCTCACTGGGAAACCAGGCTGCCGGCACCATGACCTGGTATCCCACTCAGTCACATTATCCTGACACTGAGCACACCAGTCCTTGCCCTGTCCTAATACTGCCGAGCGCCTGGCTAGGAAGTGACAAGCACCAATTTTCAAGTCATTGGTTTGACTCGACCAAGGTTCGAACCCACGATCCCACGATCTACCCTGGTCGAGTCAACCCAATGACATACAAATTGATACTTGTCACTCCATAGCCTGGCACTCTGCATTATTAGGATAGGGCAAGGATTGGCTGGCTCAGTGTCAGGATAATGTGACTGAGTGGGATATCAGGTCATGGTGGTGACATCCTGGCCTCCCAGTGGGGCAGTACTATAAATAAAGTCGCCATGAGTGCGTACTGTCACACGTCGGTACCCATCCTAATATAACGATAACTGTTGTCAGGACGTAAAACTCCAACAATCAACGAACCTATATTCAATTATATCCATAGTTTTGTGACTTATTATGGCTGTTTTTGCTTCGCCTTCCTCCTGCCCTAACTAACACATGGCCGCCATCTTTGTTACGTCCTGTCTGCTGACATGCCTATTTGTATGAGATAAGCACCGCTTGCCATGGTTACATTAGGACCACCTACCGGCGATCAGTCACGTGGTGTGGACCGTGTGTTATCCCTATTTTCCCTATCACTCACTCAGTTCCACAGAATGTTGGAGTCTTGGAGTCTGTCCTAGTCGTCTACTCCTTCAGCCTCCCAAAACCCATCTCCGAAGACACACACAACCAACAAGCACACACCCAACACACACATACAACCAACACATACACAACCAACAAGCACACACCCAACACACACATACAACCAACACATACACAACCAACAAGCACACACCCAACACACACATACAACCAACACATACACAACTAACAAGCACACACCCAATACACACATAAAACCAACACATACACAACCAACAAGCACACACCCAACACACACATACAACCAACACATACACAACCAACAAGCACACACCCAACACACACATACAACCAACACATACACAACCAACAAGCACACACCCAACACACACATACAACCAACACATACACAACCAACAAGCACACACCCAACACACACATAAAACCAACACATACACAACAACAAGCACACACCCAACACACACATACAAACCAACACTACACAACCAACAAGCACACACCCAACACACACATAAAACCAACACATACACAACCAACAAGCACACACCCAACACACACATAAAACCAACACACACACAACCAACAAGCACACACCCAACACACACATACAACCAACACATATACAACCAACAAGCACACACCCAACACACACATAAAACCAACACATACACAACCAACAAGCACACACCCAACACACACATAAAACCAACACATACACAACCAACAAGCACACACCCAACACACACATAAAACCAACACATACACAACCAACAAGCACACACCCAACACACACATACAACCAACACATACACAACCAACAAGCACACACCCAACACACACATACAACAAACACATACACAACCAACAAGCACACACCCAACACACACATAAAACCAACACATACACAACCAACAAGCACACACCCAACACACACATAAAACCAACACATACACAACCAACAAGCACACACCCAACACACACATAAAACCAACACACACACAACCAACAAGCACACAACCAACACACACATACAACCAACACATACACAACCAACAAGCACACACCCAACACACACATACAACCAACACATACACAACCAACAAGCACACACCCAACACACACAACCAGTACACACAACAAACATGCACACACCCAACACAGATACAACCAACACATACACAACCAACAAGCACACACCCAACACACACAACCAACAAATACACAACAAACACACACACAACCAACATATACAAACAACACATACACAACCGACACACACACCCCCTAGCCGGTCGCGTAAATTTGTTTAGTTCCTGAAAAACAAAGCTTCTGCTTCCTCCCACCATGCACCGCAACCTCCACACCCACACCCCAGCCCCCACTCCACTCCATCCCACCCCACACATACACTCACAGACACCCCCTCGATATCCCTCCCCACCCACGACAACCCCCACCACCCCCCTCTATATCGCTCCCCACCCCAACCTCCACACCCATCACACCCACCCTCTATATCCCTCCCCAGCCAAACCCCCACACCCACCACAACCACACCCACTCATACACAACCTCTATCTCCCTCCCCACCGAAACCCCCACACCCAACCCCCACCACCACCACACTCACACACCCAGTCATACACCACCTCTATCTCCCTCTCCCACTCCCCCACTCCACCCAAACCCACCCAACACAACAACCCACACCACCACACCCACCACACCACCACACCACCACACCCACCCTCTAATCCCCTCCCCACCACACCAAACACCACTCACACACCACACACCACCTCTATCTCCACCACCCGCTCTACCCACCCACACCACACCCCCACCACACCCCCACTCTACCCCACTCCATTCCACCCCCACCACACCCACCCTCTATGTCCCTCCACACCCACACCCCCCCACACGACCCTCTATTGCCCTCCCAACGCAAAGTCCACCACACCCCCACCACACCCAGCCCCATCACCCACCCAACCCCACCACCCCCACCTACCCACCCGCCCGCCTGCCTGCCTGCCTGTCTGTCCGGGTGATTGAGGTGAATTTCCCGTCAGATGTAAAGAATGTTGGGCGTGGAAAGCTATCGGTCGTAAACACGGCTTGACTACGTGAACGCCCGGCCCCGGATTAACGATGCCCGCCGTTCTGCGCTTAATCAACGCGCTGACCTTCAAGGCGTGACCTTAAATGAGTGACCTTGAATAGATGACCCCTGCGTATTTTTTGTCTGTTGTTGTCTTACATCTTATCAACATCTAAAGTCATATCAGGATGGGTACCAACTTGTGACAGTGCACACTCTTGGTGACTTTATTGTGACGTCCCACTGGGAGACCGGCCGCTAGCACCATGACCTGAAAGCCCCACACAGTCACATTATCCCGAGACTGTGCTAACCAGTCATTGTCACCCTGTGCATGGAAACCCTGTGCTGTACCGGTTCGGCCACCGCGTCTGGTGACCCCTGAATAGGCACAGGCATGTATGAATAATAGTGAGTAGTAAGAAAGAATTAGTAGTAAGAAATTGTACTTTTTTCTTAAACACCTCTATTGTGGTTTTTAAAATGTGCAACCTGCATTGCTAATACCCCCATCACACCAAAATAGTTCTTACTACATTCTTGAAAATGTTCCCGAACGGGCTCAAACTGTGTGCGAACAGCGCGAATGTAGTAGCAATGTTATACTAACTTTTTATGAACTGCATGGACAGGCAACGACGGAAGGATGCTCTAGAACTTTGAGCATGTTTAAAATTGCCGGCGGCCACGTTCTACCCCATTTTAGAACGGGGTAGGACGTTTTGAGAACTAGTTTGGTGTGATATGGGTGTAAGCTATGCAGCCTGTATTGATTAGCATTACAGCCTGCATTGCTTAGGCTTGAATCCTGCATTGACTAAGCCTATGAGCTGCATTCTTCAGGCTTGCAGATTCCATTATTCAGGGGTATGCTTCCATGCTGCACCAAATGTTTAATAAGTACACTTGTATCTAAATTGGATAAGCAAGACTAAAGTCTGAATTAATGTTATACCTTTATCGGACTACGCAGCTCTAAGAAACTTGGCAACAACAACAAAAAAGATCTTTTAGAATTTAGCGATTGGGATGATGAGGATTATAGACAACTGCAGAATCCGCCATCATGGTGTAAATAACATATTTGTTAAGGCAAATGTGGGTTTTTCCATTCATTTGAAAAGGATGACCCTGGACGCGGTGACCGAAAAGATACGAGGGCCGGCTTGCCATGTGAAAGGTCAGGAGTTTGACATTCCTGGGCGAGTCAAACCCATGACATACAAAATTGATATTTGTCACTACCTAGCCTTGTCAAAGATGAGTAAGTGGCCAGTCACCTTGGAAAGGAAGGGGAACCTACCAAGTATTTACCCATAGTAAGCAATGGTAATTAATGGAAACAAATTTAGAGATGGAGACAACTCTGGTCCCTCTGCGGGGAAGCCTTCTAATAGCTACAGTGGAGGCACCTTTCCTTCAACTATTAAGAAACCTAGTAATGACAATGTAAACCCAAAGCCTAAAATAGGAAGGTATGCATCTGATGTCAGGCAACTGAAAACTGGAGGAAAGGTGCTAAAGATTGGTACATGGAATGTACGAACATTGTACAAACCAGGCCGATATGACAACCTGAAAGTGGAAATGACAGCGCTAAACCTTGACATCCTAGGTATAGCTGAGACGAGATGGACGGGTGACGGGAGGATAGGTGATAGTGAGGTAGATATGATATATTCTGGAGATGAAAAACATCAGTATGGCGTTGGAATTATGATGAAGAAGTCCATTGCCGCCACAATGATTGGATTCTGGCCAGTATCTGACAGAATTATTATGATGAAGCTGAGGGGAAAACCGTTCAATATAAACATTCTGCAAGTTTATGCACCAACCTCAGATCACGATGATGAAGAAGTCAACGAGTTCTATGACAGCATCAAAAAGGTAATGGAATACACCAAGTCTGGAGAAATAACAATTGTTATGGGCGATTGGAATGCGAAAGTTGGAGAACAACATGAATATCCAGTAACAGGAAGATTTGGCTTAGGTGAGAGAAATGATCGTGGTGAATACTTGATAAATTTCTGTTTGACATCAAAACTAGTAATTGCTAACACCTTATTTGAACATCCAAAGAGAAGACTATATACATGGAAGAGCCCTGGTGATGTATGTCGGAACCAGATCGATTACATTCTTGTCAACCAACGATATCGAAATTGTATCAAACAGGCAAGGACATATCCAGGTGCTGACATATGTTCGGATCATAATCCAGTAGTAATCAGTATGGTAGTGAAATTGAAACAGCAGAACAAAATTAAAAACAACATTCAAATGGATATGAACATGTTAAAAGATGCAAAATACAGAACTAAGTATAATGTCTCTGTTCATAACAAATTCAGTGTACTGATGAATGAAGAAACTCCTCAGAGAGAGTATAACAACATTGAAATGGAATGGGAAGCTCTCAGAGAAAGCATGGTCAAGTCAGCAGAGGAGGTGTTACCAAATAAAAAACGAGAGACAAAGCAATCATGGATGACGCAAACCATACTAGAAAAGATGGCAGAAAGGAAGAAAGTGAAAACCACTGATCCACCTAAATACAAACACCTGAAGAATGAAATAGAAGATGAATGCAAAAAAGCTAAAGATGAATGGTGGAATAAGAAGTGTGAAGTAGTGGAACAACTTGAGTCTCAACATCGTTCAAGAGAGATGCACAAGAAAGTGAAAGAGATAACAGGTCAAGGATACAGACAGAGAAGCAGTAAATGTATCAAGAACAAAGACGGCAAAATGCTCTTTGAAGAAGATGAAATAAAGTCCAGATGGGAAGAATATGTAAACGAACTATACAATGATGACAGAGGGAACCCACCCACAATTGAGAAAGAAGATGGGAATATTATATTAGTATCAGAGGTTGAGAAGGCTATCAATGATCTAAAGTCAGGTAAGGCTCCTGGAAGTGACCAGATAACATCAGAAATGATAAAAGGACTAGATGAAGTGGGGATTCAAATCATTCATAAGCTAGTAAATGACATCTATGAGACTGGATTTATACCATTGAATATGAATGAATCCATATTTGTACGACTCCCAAAGAAGCTAAAACCAACATTGTGTACTGAGTACAGAACACTAAGCCTGATGAGTCATATGTTGAAGATGATCCTGAAAATAATTTTACTGAGAAACAGACAGAAAATTGAAGAACAAATCAGTAACGTACAAAGTGGGTTTATATCTGGAAGAGGTACACGTGAAGGGATTTTCAATATGAGAATGATTTGTGAACGTTATTGTGAAGTGAACCAGGATGTTTATGCCTGCTTTATTGACTATGAGAAGGCCTTCGACCGAGTCAATCATGAACTGTTAATCAAATGTTTACAAGATATTGGTGTCAATGGCAAAGACATTAAACTAATTGTGAACTTATACTGGACACAACGTGCATTTATAAAATCATCTCTGTACACAGAGATGATTTTCAGACACATTGAAGATTGCAAGGGAGTGACAATAGGTGGCATGAACGTCAACAATCTTAGATATGCCGATGACAGTGTAATACTAGCAGACAGTGAGAAAAACCTACAAGATATAGTGAATAGAATCAATAAAGCTGGAATACTATTCAACATGAAGATGAATGCCAGGAAGACCAAAACAATGGTTATAAGTAAAAAGACAGATAAACCAAATGTCAATATAACCATAGATGGCACAAACATAGAACAAGTATCCGAATTCATATATCTCGGACAAAAGATTACAAATGATGGGAGATGTGAGGAAGAAATTAAAAGAAGGATAACAATAGCCCGAACAACATTCTCCAAAATGTATAGAGTGTTAACATCAAGTAAGATATTAATACAAACAAGGAAGCGTATTCTTCAGTGTTATGTGTGGTCTACTCTAATGTATGGGGCAGAGACATGGACAATCTCTAAGAAAATGTACAAACGTTTAGCAGCATTTGAGATGTGGACTTATCGAAGGATGATGAAAATATCATGGACAAAGAAGATCACCAACAAAGAAGTTCTCAGAAAAATTAAAAATAAGAAAAGCTTGTTTGCCACTATACAGACAAAGAAACTTATTTATTTTGGCCACATCATTCGTCAGAGTTCAATATACCGTACATTGTTGGAAGGGAAGGTGAATGGCAGCAGAGGGAGAGGGAGACCAAGAACATCATGGTTTACAAATATTTCACAGTGGACAGGCTTGAATTATTCACAGTCTATCAGAACAGCACAACATCGGGACAAGTGGAGAACCATTGCATCCAACCCTCGACTAGAGGATGGAACTATTGATTGATTGAGCCCTGTGTAAAGATTTCAAATTCCCCCCTGATTGAAGTTACCCCACGGGAACTTGAAAACGTTTTCAAATTCATCCCACGTGAATTTGAAAACATTTTCGTTTTACCTCCCTCGTTTTAACTTTCCCTCCCACCATTTTGGGGGAATTTTCTTTATTTTTGTTATTTAAACAAAATTGTCATGACAACTATAATAATACACGGAGAATAGCATAATGGAAATTATTACTGGTACAACAAAACATATTTCACCCCAAATGACACAAAAAGTCTCCAAGATGGCTAAGAAAACAATATTATAGGTCTGAATTTTAAAACGTTTTTTAAAGTTTTTTTTAACAATTTTAAATTCCCAGAGGGGGGTATTTGAAAATAGGGGGAGGAATCTGAAAACTGTTTGTAATTTCCCTCCCGGGAATCTGTAAACATTTTCAATTTCATGGGAGGGAAATTAAAAACGTTTTCAGATTCCCGGGGGGAACTTGGAAAGGGGGGAAATTGAAATCGTTACACCGGCACTCGGCGTTAATGGGATAGGGTAAGGACTGGTTAGCAATGTATTAGTTTAATGTGACTGAGTGGGATATCGCGTCATGGTGCTGATGGCTTGGTCTCCCAGTGGGCAGCACTATAAAGTCACCATGAGTGTGCATTGTCACAAGTCGGTACTTGTCCTGATATGGCCTTAGATGTTGCTAGGATGCAAAACAACAACACCAAAACTGTAAGTCATACACTAGAAATAGATTGATTGATTGATTGGTGGTTGCTTTAGGCCGTGTCGGCAGCATAGGCCATATTCATGGCGAGAAATGTTTGTTTTTTGTTCAAACCATCGCTTTTACATGTAAAAGCAGACAATCAATTATGTGCCAATAGACACGCATTAAATTAGAAAGCTCACAATCATATATTTGTGGTCAAGGGAAACAAATTCCCATAGAAAAAGAAAAGTTTTATTAATAATTGATAGAATCTATTTAGTAAACTAAAGTTTAGAAATAGAAGATGGATTGTGAATTGAGGCCTTGGATTGCTGCTGAACAGAAAAATGTAAAGAATAAAAAGCCAGGTGTAGAAAAAAGAAAGGACAAGAAATGCACATAAAAAATACACCAGGAAGAAAAAAGGTGACAGCTAACAGTGACACCTGACAGTGACAGCTGACAGTGACAGCTGTGGTGGAGATAAGAAGAAGTGGATTGAAGAAAAAGAACCACAACCTTTGATAAACCAGTTGTGGACCACTGGTTAGTGTCTCTTCAAGTGAAGGGTTGGCGGGTGGAGAAAGTTGACCATTCTATCCTATCCCAACCATGTGTAATCGGGTTCAGGAGGCTGGAGAGGAATGGAGCTACTCCGGATGTAGTGGTTTATTGCAAACCCGTAG
The DNA here is from genome assembly GCA_030323885.1 of Branchipolynoe longqiensis. Taxonomy (NCBI): domain Eukaryota; kingdom Metazoa; phylum Annelida; class Polychaeta; order Phyllodocida; family Polynoidae; genus Branchipolynoe; species Branchipolynoe longqiensis. The sequence goes on from CM059188.1 coordinate 8,982,892, forward strand.
GTGGCGTAAGTGGATCTTAGTGCAAGGGTAATCTGTAAGGTGGCGTGGCGGTTTGGCGGAAAATGTCCCCACATTGTGAATGTCCCATGTTATGGATAACATGGACTATTGAATAATGAAATAAGCATTTCCCTAAAGGATAGTCTCAAATAAGATGTGTTTTTGTACTTATCTTGTTATGTTTAATTAACAACAAATAAATTCATATCAAACAAGTAGAAAGGAAAGAATTAATCAAGTGTCTTATAACAAATTAGCAATTAATCAAGCAAAGAGTGTCTGATTTTTTTCTAGGTCGGACTCCTAATCTGAAAGTCGGTGGTTTGATTCCCTGTGCCGCATCTCTGCCAATTTGGATTTCCACCGCTGTGTATAACTTACAACGACATCAAAGGCCAGTTGCTCTCATACCATGTCTATGTGGTGTGGGAGGTTAAAAATCCCTTGCGTCGGTAAAAGTGTAGGCTCAGGCTTTCTATCAACAAACTGTCTAATGGTGAAAACAAGCCTATTCAGGCTTATCCATGATAGGCAGTATAAATCTTCAACAGCTAACCAATAATCGAGTAAAGAGCGCCTACTTTCTATAAATCTGTCATATCTCTTCATAAATACAATACAAATAAATCTAAATGAAAATAACCAAAGGCAATGAGCTCCTACAAACATCTTTGACAGAGTGGGCCTAATAAAACAATATATTTGATAAAATAGTAAAGATAGAAATTCGCCACAATCAAAGAGTGTCGCTTTGGAGTGTCAGACAAAAACTGATTTTAATCTTGTGCTTCCTCAAACTCGAAGGAAAAGAAAGGAATTAATGATACAATGTATTTGAAATTAAAAAGAGGAATTGAGGCAATCAGAAGTGTGTCTGAAGTCTGGAAAAGGGGCATGTAGTGTGGGCGCACGCTGCCACCTGCCATTTGCCACCCGCCACATGCCATTTACCACCTGCTATTTGCCACCCGCTATTTGCCACCCTCTATTTGCCACCTGCCATTTACCACCCGCCATTTGCCACCCGCTATTTGCCAGCTGATAACTGCCACCCAACGCGTTCCTGGCCAGAAATTTTGCCAGCCAGCGATTACATGTCAGGAAGATGTTATCATTGTGCTGCATTACTTATGTCTACATTTGTATTTCACATGTAGTTAAATCATTTAGAATATACTTTGAATTCAATATAGTTAATGCTGCATAGTCCGATGAAATATAACATTTTCAAAACCAAACCAATTATCTAGATTTGATTTTACATATCTAACTTAGATACTGATGCACTTATTAAGCATTTGTTTCTGCATAGAAGGGAATACTGAGTCAATCTAACAGAACCTGTTACTGCAGAAGTGTATGGTGTCAGAGTTTTGGCAAGTTTGCCAAAACTAATTTTCCATGTTTGCACTCAAAATATCTCAAAGGTTTACCATTTAAAATAAAAGCAACGTTGAACTAATGCAAAGTAGATACTAGTGATCGATCTAATATATTTGTCTCAGAAAAAATACAGAAATTCAAAGCGATTGGACTATGCAACTTTAATAAAGAGAGAAACATCGTCTGACTTCGTTAGTGAGGTTTCATTTTTGAAACCGCGAAATGAAAATTAAAATGGAATGGGGTTCTTTATGCGTTCTTAACTGTATCATTTAAAGCCATTGTTTTAAGTGTAACATTTAAATCCATCGTTTTAGAATTCTCCATATCAGGGTGTATTAGAAAATTAAGACCATTTAACACCATCGTTTTAAATGTTACATTTAAAACAATGTTTAAAACCATTACTGTAAATGTAACATTTAAAATCATTGCTTTAAATGTAACATTTAAAACCATTTCTTTAAATGTAACATTTAAATCTATCGTTTTTAAACCGTCCATATCAGGGTGTATTAGTAAATTAAGACCATTTAAGACCATCGTATTAAATGTTACATTTAAAACCATTGTTTTTAATGCAACATTTAAATCCATTGTTTTAAAGCTCTCCATATCAGGGTGTATTACTAAATAAAGATGTAGGCTTAGTGTGTTTAGTGTACTAGCTATGATTATAATATTTGAATCGCAGCAAGTATTGAAACACCAACGCTCACAAACAAAAAGAAACAAAAATAAACAGAAATATTCAGCTAAATATAAAATAAATTTTAAACGATAATAGTACCAAGCAAGGAAATAACAGCGTAACTGAACATTACAAATACCAACCAAGGAATAACAGCCGAGCAAAAGACTAATGCTTTAATCCCAAATAACCAACGCCCACCACCCCCCATTGATCCACTAAGGGCTCCATCCTGGGAGGCCCCTTTCATTGACGTTGTCCTGTTCAATAATGACCGTTCCGCATGCTAGGTAATGTGCTAAGCTGTCGGGGCGACACAACATGTGACACAGCAGGGCGGGCCTATTACTCGGCGGTCTTGTTAGACAGCCAGGCTTCCTTCCTGCACACACTGCTAGGGGGATGCGTCCACACAGCCCGACAGGGGGCGCTGACTCACCCAACTCGAGGCTTCCCCCTGGCGGCCCGGCTCACTACTGGGGGTGGAGGGAGGGAGGGGATGGGAGGGAGTCCTGGTGCTGTTTTAGGTTCAGGCTGATTTGAGTTGCGTTTTTGTTGTTATATAGTTTTAAGAATTGTTCTATTTGATAATCAGGATTAACTCGCGGTGGTTTGTTCTAATTGTTCTATCAGAATAACTCATGATGTCTTTTTATTTTTTAAACAACAATATGGACGTAGTAGAGTTGATTTTTAATTTCGAAGGTATGAATGCGTGTAGGATTGGTTCGTAATATGCTATAATGGTGGGTGATTTTAGGTATTGGTTGGTGGTGGTGCAATTATGTAAATTTGATTTGACATGTCTAACTTAGATACTTGTTCACTTATTAAACATTTGCCGCCACACAGAAGGGAATGCTGAGGCAATTGAATAGAATGTGTTACTGCAGAAGCCTGAGGGGTCAGAGTTTTGTCACGCTTCCTCTGTCATGTTGGTGGTGCACATTGGTGGTGCAGGTTGCTATGGCAGGTTGGTGGTGCAGTTTGGTGGTACAGGTTGTTATGGCAGGTTGGTGGTGCACATTGGTGGTGCAGGTTGCTATGGCAGATTGGTGGTGCAGTTTGGTGGTACAGGTTGCTATGGCAGGTTGGTGGTGCAGTTTGGTGGTGCAGGTTGCTATGGCAGGTTGGTGGTGCAGTTTGGTGGTACAGGTTGTTATGGCAGATTGGTGGTGCATATTGGTGGTGCAGGTTGCTATGGCAGGTTGGTGGTGCACATTGGTGGTGCAGGTTGCTATGGCAGGTTTGTGGTGCACATTTGTGGTGCAGGTTGCTATGGCAGGTTTGTGGTGCACATTTGTGGTGCAGGTTGCTATGGCAGGCTGGTGGTGCACATGTGTGGTGCAGGTTGCTATGGCAGGTTTGTGGTGCACAATGGTGGTACAGGTTGCTATGGCAGGTTGGTGGTGCACATTTGTGGTGCAGGTTGCGATGGCAGGTTTGTGGTGCACATTGGTGGTGCAGGTTGCTATGGCAGGTTGGTGGTGCACATTTGTGGTGCAGGTTACTATGGCAGGTTTGTGGTGCACATTTGTGGTGCAGGTTGCTATGGCAGGTCGGTGGTGCACATTGGTGGTGCAGGTTGCTATGGCAGGTGTGTGGTGCACATTGGTGGTACAGGTTGCTATGGCAGGTTGGTGGTGCACATTTGTGGTGCAGGTTGCTATGGCAGGTTTGTGGTGCACATTGGTGGGGCATATTGGTGGTGCAGGTTGCTATGGCAGGTTGATGGTGCACATTGGTGGTGCATATTGGTGGTGCCGGTTGCTATGGCAGGTTGGTGGTGCACATTGGTGGTGCAGGTTGCTATGGCAGGTTTGTGGTGCACATTGGTGGTGCAGGTTGCTATGGCAGGTTTGTGGTGCACATTGGTGGTGCAGGTTGATATGGCAGGTTTGTGGTGCACATTGGTGGTACAGGTTGCTATGGCAGGTTGGTGGTGCACATTTGTGGTGCAGGTTGCTATGGCAGGTTTGTGGTGCACATTGATGGTGCATATTGGTGGTGCAGGTTGCTATGGCAGGTTGGTGCTGCACATTGGTGGTGCATATTGGTGGTGCAGGTTGCTATGGCAGGTTGGTGGTGCACATTGGTGGTGCAGGTTGCTATGGCAGGTTTGTGGTGCACATTGGTGGTGCAGGTTGCTATGGCAGGTTTGTGGTGCACATTGGTGGTGCAGGTTGCAATGGCAGGTTTTGGTGCACATGTGGTGCAGGTTGCTATGGCAGGTTTGTGGTGCACATTGGTGGTACAGGTTGCTATGGCAGGTTGGTGGTGCACATTGGTGTACAGGTGCTATGGCAGGTTGGTGGTGCACATTTGTGGTGCAGGTTGCTATGGCAGGTTTGTGGTGCACATTGGTGGTGCAGGTTGCTATGGCAGGTTTGTGGTGCACATTTGTGGTGCAGGTTGCTATGGCAGGTTTGTGGTGCACATTTGTGGTGCAGGTTGCTATGGCAGGTTTGTGGTGCACATTGGTGGTACAGGTTGCTATGGCAGGTTGGTGGTGCACATTTGTGGTGCAGGTTACTATGGCAGGTTTGTGGTGCACATTGGTGGTGCAGGTTGCTATGGCAGGCTGGTGGTGCACATGTGTGGTGCAGGTTACTATGGCAGGTTTGTGGTGCACATTGGTGGTGCATGTTGCTATGGCAGGTTGGTGGTGCACATTTGTGGTGCAGGTTACTATGGCAGGTTTGTGGTGCACATTTGTGGTGCAGGTTGCTATGGCAGGCTGGTGGTGCACATGTGTGGTGCAAGTTGCTATGGCAGGTTTGTGGTGCACATTGGTGGTACAGGTTGCTATGGCAGGTTGGTGGTGCACATTTGTGGTGCAGGTTGCTATGGCAGGTTTGTGGTGCACATTGGTGGTGCAGGTTGCTATGGCAGGTTTGTGGTGTACATTGGTGGTGCAGGTTGCTATGGCAGGTTTGTGGTGCACATTGGTGGTACAGGTTGCTATGGCAGGTTGGTGGTGCACATTTGTGGTGCAGGTTGCTATGGCAGGTTTGTGGTGCACATTGGTGGTGCAGGTTGCTATGGCAGGTTGGTGGTGCACATTGGTGGTACAGGTTGCTATGGCAGGTTGGTGGTGCACATTGGTGGGACAGGTTGCTATGGCAGGTTTGTGGTGCACATTTGTGGTGCAGGTTGCTATGGCAGGTTGGTGGTGCACATTTGTGGTGCAGGTTACTATGGCAGGTTTGTGGTGCACATTGGTGGTGCAGGTTGCTATGGCAGGTTTGTGGTGCACATTTGTGGTGCAGGTTGCTATGGCAGGTTGGTGGTGCACATTGGTGGTACAGGTTGCTATGGCAGGTTGGTGGTGCAGGTTAATGACGTCAGTTCCTCATTGTGCTTTCTGTGCATGCAGGCTGGTGTGCCTATATATCTCCCCCGTATGCAGGTTCCTAATGCAGCCTGACGCTGGTAGCTCCAGGCCCATGACGTGCATTGCCTGCTGGGAAATGACGTCACGGTGAGCAGGTCACAATCAACACAAGGAGGGAGCAGCTCTTTACACACTGTGATAGCGCCATCGTATCGATCACCCCCTGATATTGACCAAGTGCAAGCGGTATCAGCAGCATGGGCGTGCACAGCTAACAACTCAGCGACCATTTCCCTCCAAATAAAACCTCATAAAACCGTTTGTAACCCAGTGTAAAATGGCTAAAGCTCGAATATGTGGTTGTGTAGGCAGGCTATAGTGAAATCAATACAGACAAAGAGAAAGGAAGAGTATAAGTGTAAAGAGGAAGAGAGAGTCCAGCCCTCTCGTTTATTATTTATATGGTTACATCGGTTCATTGTAGAGTATAACCCCACCCCTTTCCTCCAATGGAAAATAATCATTCTTGGCCCTACTAATAGGGATCCAGCATTCCTGGTCCCCATGGCTACCAGCAGTCTGCCCACCACCACCAAGCTGTATGGGTACCATGGCCACCGCCAACCTTGACATTTGAGTGTGGTGGTCATTATCCCAGCAAAGGGGGTAGGCCATGAGTGTGCTCACACCCAGAACTGCCAGCACCACTATGTCTATTTACATCCCACTCAGGCACCACCAACCCATACATATATATATGTATCCATACATGCACCAGGTCACGTACTCCAATCAGTAATAGAACATTTGCAGTCCCCCTATGTAGGATATCGGAATAATTTACCCCAAGCTGTCCTCACCCCTCCAATCCAAGGGTTGTCATGCCATTAGAGTTGATGAGAAGTTAATGGAAAGAAAACTATGTTAACATTGCAACAAAGTGTTATAATTCTGAATATAGTAGCTTTGATTATTTTATTAAATACATCATGTGTTTTTAATCGCCATGATCTTATTTCTTTTCTTGTTTAACGACCCCTTCCCCCACCCTTCCCCCATTCCCCCCAAGCACAAAAGGGATGGCCAAATGAGTTGAGCGTTCCTCTCCCATTTTGGTAGATCGTGGGTCAATCGAGTCAAACCAATGACTAAAAAATGTATATTTGTCACCTCCTAGCCAGACGCTCAGCATTAGTAGGATAGGGCAAGGACTGGGTGGCTCAGTGTCAGGATAATGTGACTGAGTGGGATATCAGGACATGATGCTGGTGACCTGTTCTTCCAGTGGTGTGAACTATAGAGTTGCCATCAGTGTGCACTGTGTCGCGACTCAGTACCCATCCTGATATGACCTTAGATGTTGCCAGGATGTAAAACTGCAAAAACTAACCAATTTCTCCCCTTCTTCCCTCCAGGTGGCGCCACGTGTCCCTCCAATCGACATATACCGCTTGTGATTTTACTTAAATAAACTGCAACCGCTGGTCTTTAGGGCCAGCCAGAATGTACGATTCACTCCAATCCTTTCACTGTCTCCTTCCTTATGGAACACATTAAAGTTGAATAGTCTGATCGTTTTGAGTTTCTGACATTTTCTGAGATAAACACAGGAGGGTGATCGCTTAACATGCGGCAACTTTTATTTTATGCGACTAACTTTTGAGATATTTGAAGTGCAACCATGCTAAATTAATTTGGGGAAACATACCAAAACTCTGACCCCATAGGCTTCTGTCGTAACAGGTTCTATTCAATTGCCTCAGTATTCCCGTCTGTGTGGCCGCAAATGCTTAAGAAGTGCACAAATATCTAAGTTAGAGATGTCAAATCAAATTTACATAATTGTTTTGGTTTAGAAAAGTTGATGTTATCATCGGACTATGCAATGTCAATAATGTTTATCGATACGTTAAGTTCAGTGAGTTAATAGTTTGGCACTCCTGTTTGATAGAGTCAGTTCTTCCTGCGGCAGTCTGCGTCAGCATTTCCCAGTCCTCATCTCTTCAGGGAAGGGATGAAGAGGCTGGTGATGAACCCGTTCATTTAGCGGTGCCTTGTCTCCGGGGAGGGCTGGCCATTTGCGAATTTATTTCACGCGTAATTTCCTGGAAGTGTTGCCTCGCAGAGTGAGAAGTGTTGAAGGACAAGAATGGAATGAAATGGTCACACACCCACTTCCAATGTCATGCACACGCCCACGCCCACACCCACGCCCACGCCCACGCCCACGCCCACGCCCACGCCCACGCCCACGCCCACGCCCACGCCCACGCCCACGCCCACGCCCACGCCCACGCCCACGCCCACGCCCACGCCCAAGCCCACGCCCAAGCCCACGCCCAAGCCCACGCCCAAGCCCACGCCCAAGCCCACGCCCACAACTACCCCAGGTAACAGGATATTTACCCCCAAATATCACTGTATCTACACCAGCTCACTGTGCCTCTACCCAACACCATGTCTACCACAAGTACTAGTGCTATACCTACCCTAACAAACACTACCCCCACACAACCATATACCCACATTCACACGCATTTCTACAAACACACACACTCATCCACACCCACACACCCATACCTCCACCCCACCCCACCCCACCCAGACACACACACCCACAACCCAACCCCCACCTCCTCACACCCACTCATCCACACCCAATACCCCATACACCCCAATACACCCCCAACACACACTCCACACAACACTACCACTACCCCACACCCACACATACACAGCCCCAAACCCAAATATCGATTCTCGCACACCCCAACACACACTCCTATCAATTCAACTATTCTAATCCATATATGCACACCCACACACCCATTTACCTACACCCCAACATCCCACACACCTCAATGCAACCACAACCACACCCACACACCCACCTCCCACACCGACACAACCCCACACACTCATCCACATCAATACACACCCACATCCCACACACCAACACAAACACCCACATATCACATACCAGACACCCACACCCACACACCCACACACCCACAATCCTCCACACACCCACACATCACACACCCACACACCCATACACCCACAATCCTACACACCCACACACCCACACACCAACAATGCTACACACACCCACACCCACACACCCACACACCCACACACCCACACACCCACACACCCACACACCCACACACCCACACACCCACCACAACCCACACACCCACACCCCACAACCCCAACCCACACACCCACACACCCCACACCCACACACCCACACTCACCCACACACCCCACACACCACACACCCACACACCCACACACACCACATACCACACACCCACACACACCACACCCACACACCCACACACCCACACCCACCCACACACCCATACACCCACACACCCACACACCCACACAACCCACCCCCACACACCCACACACCCACACACCCACACCACACACCCACAATCCTACACACACCCACACAACCACACCCACACACACACACACCCACACACACACACCCACACAAGCCCCCGTCACCATCCTCCATCTCCTATTCCCCACGCCCTCTCCCCACCCTCGCCCCCTCACCCCTTCCCTACACCCACACCTTCCCAAGGTGCACCGCTCCCAGAGCTGTCCAGCAGTCTTCCCAGCAGTCTCCAGCAAAATATCACACTTGGATAATCTGCTTTCCTCAGGCACCTGGTTGCCATGGTTACTGCATGATTTGCTTGTCTGTTCGGTGCGGCATCATTACCAAATCACTGTCCCCCAAAAAATAAAAAAATAAAAAACCACATCTAAATTACAACCCACAAGCCAAAGCCCCACAACTAACCAGAGGCACAGCTGTGTTTTATGAAGCGTGGATATAATTATTTCCTGATTAGAGAGGATATTTCGCTACGCCATTATAGTTATCTCTGATTTTAATTTAATTTTGGCGGAGGGTGGTGGATGGGGAGGGCGTGTGGTTGCTGGGATGGTGGGTGGTTGGGTTGTTAAGGTGGTGAGGGACGACTGTCCTGTGGTGTCTAACCAGAGAGTTGAGCCCCAGTGCAGCGCAGAACTGTCAGCGTCAACTGCCTGGTACACCGACCCTCGACAAGCTATGAGCGCCGCCAGCGCGTCCTCTCTATTTCCGGTTCTGCGCGTCATTTCTGCTTCCGGTTATCTCCTGTCGTGTGTCGTTCACACTGTGGGCAGGCGGCAATTCCTCTATGTATGTCTATCTATCTGTTTATCTGTATGTCGATTTGTCTGTATGTATATCTGTCCCATTCATAAACATCACCAGCTTAATAATATGTTCACATACTAGCAACATCGGTCGCAATGTTATATAGGTTGGTTGCTGGAGTGTTACGTCCTGGCCACGTCTAAGGTCATATCAGGTTGGGTACCAACTTCTGACAGTACGCACTCATGGTAATTTTATTGTGCTGCCCCACTGAGAGACCAGGTCACCAGGACCAGGACCTGATATCCCACTCAGTCACATTGTCCTGACACTGAGCCAACCATTCCTTGCCCTATCCTAATAATGCCAGGCGCCTGGCTGCGAAGCGACAAGTATCAATTTTTAAGTCATCGGTTTGACTCGACCAGGGTTCGAATCCTTCAATCTACCAAAACGGGAGACGGATGGTCAACTCATTTGGCCATCCCGTCTGGTCCATGTTAATATGTTTACGTCCTAGCAACATCGGTTGCAATGTTATATTAGCATTGTGTTTAATTTGGTGTGAACGACATACCTCCTCCCCCCCCCCACACCTGCTGCACAGTGGACTCTTCTTCGGGTGGATGGATGGATCTACCGTCCAAGCACACAATTGGCTAGCAGGCTTTCACACCCCTTTTCCCACCACCACTAGCCCGCCGCTGTCTCCTCACTTATATGTGAGCTGGCAATGCACACACTTCCACTACTCCTTTACTGGGTTTTTTTCCACCCACCCAACTAAAACTTGTCATATTTTCTTAGGGCTAGGCACAGGATTTTCTGTCCGCCTGTAAATGAACTTTGTTCCCTGCACTACCTTGCTGTAATAATAATAATAAAACATTTATATAGCGGCCGATCCAGCAAGCTGTTCTCAGGTGATTTACAAACAAATATACAGGAAAAATAAATTTCACCTAGTTAAAAGCAGATTTAAACAAATGTGTCTTAAGACCTTTTTTAAAAGCACCAACAGATTTACAATCAGTGATATATCCTGGCAGAGCATTTCACAGTATCGGGGCAGCAATACTAAAACCACGATCCCTAAAGCATTTGAGTCTGCTCTGCGAACTGCTAACTGGCTGGAGACTGTGGAGCGCAGTGTTCGAACATTTGTTCTCTCCTGGAGCATATCTCTCATATATTCTGGAGCCTGATCATGCAAGGCACGATATACAAGAAGCAATACCTTGAAATCAATTCTCTTCTCCACAGGGAGCCAGTGTAATGATTTCAGCACAGGAGTGATGTGATCATATTTCTTTGTACCCGTCAACAACCTGGCAGCCGCATTCTGTATACATTGCAGTTTTGAAATACTTGACAGCGGCAGACCATACAAGAGAGCATTACAATATTCCAGGCGGAGTAGTAGTAGTAGTTAAAAGTAGTAGTAGTAATAGTAGTGGTGGTGGTGGTGGTAGAGTGGGCGTGGTGGTGGTAGTGGCGGTAGATGCAGTGGTCACCTTGGTCTCCAGCTGTGAGCGGTTTGTGGTGAGCGGTGAGTTGTGACAGTCGATGAGCACACAAAGCAGCAACATGCTCAACACCTACCTCCTATCAACTGCTGAAAGTTGTGTGACGTCATACTGGTCCGTTGGGTGCACGATTTTGGATGTGGTGAAGGTGAAGGTCGACTGACTGCTCACGTCACTCTCCCCCGTATTATTATAATCTCCTTCACCATCTTCTTCATAGTCTGAGAGCGTGTAGACCTGTTCGAGTTCGAGCGGCTTCTCGCCCTTGATCTGGATACCTGGTCGTGGATCCAGAATGCCGCCAATATGCAGAGTCGCTAGCCGCTGCCACTGGTGTAGGGTCATTGAGCCTTCCATTGGCTTTACAATCTGCAGTTTCTCCGGGATGAGGAAGCCATAGCCTGAATAGCCAGAGAAGCGCGACATGTCGGAGAAGTTACTCCCACTTCCTGTCGACATCAAACTATCAGGAGTATCTCTATCATTCTTTTCCAAATCTATGGTTCGTTGGTTGGTTGGTTGTTGGAGTTTTACGTCATGGCAACACATAAGGTCATATCAGGACGGGTCGAATCTAAGGTATTCAGATGGGTTCCGACTTGTGACAGCGTGCATTCATGGTTACTTCATAGTGCTTCCATATTGGAAGACCAGGCCAGTGGCACCATAACCCAATATCCCAGCCAGTTGTTGCCCTATCCTATTAATAACAAACACCGGAGTAGGCAGTGGCAGATATAAATTTGGTAAGTTATTGGTTTGACTCAAACAAGTTTGAACTGCTGACCTCCCACGTAGTCAGTCATCTCATGCGGGTCAATGTACAGTTCAACCCTCCCCCCCAAAAAAAATTGCAACAAATTGGTTTATTGTTTTAAATGCATTTGGGGATCATTCTCAATCCCAGAAAAAAAGTCTTCAAAAATCTTACCACGAGAAGGGGGTTTATATACCTCTTTCATATGACGTCAGCATATGTATTTAGGTCAGTGCGCACCCTGCTTGGCTGCAGGACGACACACTGTCACACTGCAAACTCAGTGGCTATGAGCAATCGTCATAGAGAACAAGTGACATATATCTAAAACCACACCACCTAGAAACAAACTGATTGGAACACATATAAAAAACATATTCAACGAACAGATTATATTAAATGTATAAGGTTAGGTTTCTGCATTTCTATTAATTCTGAATAAAATAAACGTTTTGCACTATGCGTACTGGCAAACACAATGGCAGTGTGCCTTCGTTCTGCAGCCAAGGTGCGCGCACATACACAATGTTTATAAACATTGAATGGGGTCCATTGGCATGAATTCAAAATGGCCACGCCCTAAAATCTCAACAGACGGGGCAATGTACAGTATCTAGTTCCTTATTGAAGATTAGTGGTAATCTAGTATTCAAGTTAAATATGTTTGGTGTGTGGCCCCAGTGGCGCAATCGGTCAGCGCGCCGTACTTATAAGCAGTACCTGGCAGTACCTGGTTGAGTCATCTGAGACATGCGGAGGTTGTGAGTTCGAGCCTCACCTGGGGCACACTGCTTTTACTCACTAATAAAATAGTGAAAATGTTTTTTGTGTGTTTTTTATGCCTTACTTTTTTTCTTCTTTTGTTTGGTACATTATTTGTTTAAGCAGGGGAAATTTCAATCGTGGAAGTTTGGTCTTCCTCATTCCACGGCTCCTTGCCCTATCCTAATAATGCCAAGCACCTGGGAAGTGACTAGATAAAAGATTCACCCGGTACTTGTAGTACACGGGTGAAGACCAGCCTTATATAAATACGGGCGAAAATAGCAGTAGTATGGAACATGACCTAGAAACTGTGGCTCCAGTTTCAAATGGCTACCCATGTAGGCACAGAGTTGGTGAAATGGGAGAGAATGCAAAAAGACAAGATGGCGGCCACAGAACGCCGTCGATTTCACTTTTAAATTGCATTAAACTAGATATTATATTATATTTTTCAACTCAAAGGTAGCGGGCTATCAATAATACATATGTAAAGAATAAATGTTGCTTCTTAGATTGTGAAATTAGGCTCTCAATTCATTGACCCGTTTTTTCGACAGCTTTTACATAGGGTTGGTTTGCACCCCTACTGCAGCAGTATGGGGTGAATCTTGTATCTAGGGTGGTTTTTTTGTTTGGTTTGTGGGTTGGTTGTGGGGGTGGTTTTTGTGTTTGTTTGTTTGGTTTTTTTTTTTTTTGTTTTTTTTTGTTTGTTTTTTTTTTGTTTGGTGTTTTTTTGTGGTTGGTTGGGTTGGGTTGGTGGTGGTTTTGGTTGGCAAAGCTCATCTGTCTATTTCACAAACACACATCAATCTTTACCTGTGTATGGCCACTGCTTTTCCTTAACAGTATGACTGTTCAGTTGGCCCCTGTGGCACAATCATATATACATACTACCGACTTATAAGCACTACCTGGCAGTGGTTGAGTAGTCTGAGAGATGCAGAGGTTGTGAGTTCGAGCGTCACCTGGGGCACACACCTTTTGAACAATGCCATATATAGACAGTGTTTTATCTTTATGCGTCCATTACATTTAATGCAAAATAATTCATTTTCGGCTGTTTCTACAAAGATGTATTAGCCACTCGTGGCTTACACATTCTTTTCTGTTCAAGGGGGACCCTCCCCCCGAATACATTGGGTGTCAGTCCCTACTGACACTAAAACACAGTTGACTAAACTGTGTAGATGTTATGTCCTTGCACCAACAATTTTATCATGCAAACACCATGCATGATCTTTTGACTAATGCAAAGCACGAAGATATCCTAGACTTCTTGAGGGCAGCAGGGCTATTCCGCCTTGTATAGTTCATTGGAACAAGTGTCACCAATTCAGGAAGAATGACATCTTCGATTGTTATCTAGAATTTGACCTAGTCTCAAATTTGTTGTCATTGTGATTGTGGGCTTTTAGTTTCAAAAATATCTCTCGACACATATTTGATTGCATGCTTTTACATTCTCAGTAAAAGTGATGGCCTAACAGTAATAATATGACAAAATACCATTTGAACACTTTGCACTGTGCTTATGGCCTTTATTGTCGACACAGCATTAAGCAATCACCACTTAAATGCCTAGGTCACAAATGCTGCAGGCGCCGTAAGGTGCTGCGGTCTGCAGTGTGTCTTGCAGTTTATGCAAATGTTATGGCATTGTGGCCTGCAGTTGATCTCTTCACAAATGGTGCGGTTTGTGTTGAATTTATACACATATTTAGTATACAATATTGTTCACACAAACATGAATATTGTACCATATTGATATTCATTTTACAACCTTTTCATTGATGTCAACAAAGGTGATCGTACAGTGTTATGGAGTCTGGATTGCCAGGATTGTGGCCTGCTGTGTTGCAATTTTTTAAAGTTAAGATAACTCTAACTTTATAAACCTCAACCCTTGCGGTGAGCAAAATAATGCATGGTGACCATAACCCACCATACGGTCACTGTATGCTCTGGCCGATGCGGCGACTTATGGTCGCCGCAATCACGCCGTCACGCATCTGTGACCGAGGCATAACTAACTATTAGCATTAAATGTGTGTAAATGTTGGAATGACCATGTTGCTGTCCTAGATGCAAGCACTTCCAACCATCGATGACCAGGTCTACTCATACTGCGTGGGGTGCCAATGGTGCCAGCGATTCTTACCTACCTGTGTGTTTTGTTGGGGTTTTCTGTCCTCACAACATCTAAGGTCATACCAGGATGGGTACCAACCCTGACAGTGCAAACTGCTGGTGACTTTATAGTGTTGCACCACTGGAGAACTAAGCGACCAGTATTGTGACCCCGAGGTGCCACTCAGTCATGCTATTTTAATGCTGAGGAAACCAGTCCTTGCCCTATCATATTAATAGCATGCACTTGGCTAAGTAGCGACAAGTATAACTTGTATACTGGTACGCTTATTAAGTGTGTGTTGCTAAATAGTAGGAAATACCAAGTCACTTTAATAGACCTTGTTACTGCTGACCCATATATGGTCAGAATTCTGACAAGCATGTCAAAATTACTTTGGCATGTTTACACTTCAAATATGTCCCAAGTTAATCAGTTTAAATCTAAGTTACTTCAAAATATAATAGTGCAGATTATTATAATCAACTTAATATATTTATCGTAGAAAATGAAAAAGAAAAACACTCAAAACCATCGGATTATGCAACTTTCAAAAGATTCGTTATTTCAATGTAAAGCAACGGAAATTACACCGATCAATTTATTAGATTTATTTAAAGCTGCATAGTCTGATGAAATATCAAATTTTCAAAACCAAACCAATTATCTAGATTTGATTTTACATATCTAACTTAGTGATGCACTTATTAAGCATTTTGTAAAAATATACGGATTTTCGGTTAAGAATTATATATTGGCAAGAGAGCATTATTATTCTTAGATGTCGGAGTAGGACTTATGTTATGTAAACTAAAAGTAACTAAAACTAATAGAATTCCACTCCCATGGTACATGATGCTGAGTGAGGTAAACTATATGTTATATAGGATGAGTGGAGTTGATGGAAATGTACATGATGCTGAATGATGTAAGCTATCTGTTATATATGATGTTTGGAGTTAATGAAAAGAGCTCCTTTGCAAGAAACAGTACATGATGGTTGAAATGTTCTCTATGTGTTCATAAAGAATACAAAAGAGGAAAAGAATGATTTTACTAAATACAAATCTGTAACTGTTTGCAACATCCTGTCCACCCAAGACCACCCGACTGACCCACCTGCCTAATTTGCATATGTATGGAGTACACCACCTGCAGCTGGTTTGAGTGACAGCCCCTAATGGGGTGGTCACCCACCCAGTCTGTGGGGGAGTGTCTCATTGGCTGGCTGGGGAATGTCCGGTCACCTGACTCCCTTGGCCTATCCTGACCACACACTAGTCTCAGCTAATTAATTATTCATGAGTTTGCTTCAGACACACTGAAGGAGAATCACTCTCATCCTGGCTCTTGAGTGAGACAGACCTACTCTAGAGCAGGACCCCAGACACTCTGTCTGATGCTATCCAAATTCAGATATTCAAATTGAGTGCATCCACAGCCATAGGACTCCTGTCCCATGGGTTGTTGGCACTGTTTCAATATACAGGCTAAAGTGACAATGAGACATAGTGTGGGCAGTATATGAGGAGTATAGGTGTTAGGTCACATGTAAGGGGGATGACAGGAGTTGCTGCCAATAAAGCACAACTTATTCACTGTTCATCCTTGTGACTAGTTTTCCTTCCTCTTTCCAGACATGGTTAAATTGATTAGGCTAATTGCATCACAGGTGAAATGAAGGGGGAGAGTTTTGTAATTACATAGGGTGCTCACAGCGGCAGAGCATCCGTGTTTTTATAATTTGTTTCTGCATAGAAGGCGATACTGAGTCAATTTAACAGAACCTGTTACTGCAGAAGTCTATGGTGTCAGAGTTTTGGCAAGCTTGCCAAAACTAATTTTCCATGTTTGCACTCAAAATATCTCAAAAGTTTACCATTTCAAATAAAATTAACTTTGAACTAATGTAAAGTAAATAATAATATTAATAGTGATCGATCTAATATATTTATCTCAGAAAAAAAAACTAAATTCAAAACCATCAGACTATGTAACTTTAAAAGAATACGTGCAGAAAAAAACGAAAAACCTTCAAATGATGCAGCTTTTATGGTATTTCAGCTTCAGACTGTTCCGGCACTCCGGTGTTCCTGGGGCCGCTAGCTTCCAGTCTGGGGCGAGGTCCGATAATGACAGGTGGCAGACGCGGGAGATCTATAGAGCACATGTGACTTTCACGTCGCCCTCAAATGTCGTCTGCTGCCAAGCAAATTGTCGTCTGCCGTGGGGATAATTCACTGAGACTTGCTTTAAAAAATGTATTTTCCAGGGAAAGTCGTCCATATTCCATCAAATGAAAATTCCGAAGCAACAGATGCTGCTCCCGGCCATTTTTAACTGGAGCAGACGATAATTAATGCGGGAGACGATGCTAAAGCTCAGGTGCGCGGGCAGTGGAAAAGTCGTCCTTTCTGATTTGACTTCAAACGAACAGTTTAGTATGGGATATATTCCGCGTTTGTTCCAATGTCATAGAACTATTTGGATATTATATCGAAATGCACCTGAGGTAACTTGTGCAAGTCCACGAAAATGTGATATATAATTTATTATATGAGTATAAAGGGTCGGAGCTTCTATTCTATATGGGTTTTACGGAACCTTACATTTAATTGCTTGCTATTTATTAATTACGTCTTATTTATTTGTGCTATTTGCTGCGGGCCGGATCTATCGACAATTCTAAGATGTACCCTAACATTAATTTCCACAATTCCTTTCTTCAGATGAGGTAGTTTGTCCAAGCTCACGAAAATTATCTCTATAGACAGTATTGTAAGAAGTAAGATGCACCCTGACATTCAATTCTGAAGTCCCTTCCCTCAGAGTGTCTGTGTGAGTGTGTGTCTGTTTGACAGTATAGACAGTTGTCAATAATCCATATAGAGTTTCTTTTACCTCACACATACATGTTGTACTAGTATATCGTTCACCGGAAGTTCTCGCATTCCTGACAGAGATAAATCAACAATGCGTGACCTTCAAGGTGCCCGACCGTCCTGATATGACCTTAGAAGTTAGCAGGACGTAATACCCCAAACAACCAACAGCCCCATTCAAGGTGTGGCTAAGCAGGGACATTTGGCGAGAAGGAAGCTGTGGAAATGTCTTATGTTACCTGAAGGAGGCAGGATGCGTGGGCTTATAATATATATATATATATATATATGTGTGTGTATATATGTGTATATATGTATATATATGTATATATGTATATATGTATATATATGTGTATATATGTGTATATATTTTATATATATGTATATATATATGTATATATATATGTATATATGTGTATATGTTTATATATGTGTATATATAATGTACACAGCAACCATCCACTTCGTTTTGCCAATCAGCGTCATTTCTCGGTACTAGTCACGTGGTAGTGATGTCAAATTTAGTTTTATTTAATGACGCCTCTAGAGCACATTAATTGTTATCATCGTCTACTGGACGTCAAACATATGGTCTTTGTGATATATTTCTTTGGAGGGAACCCGCTGCCGCCATATTGGCTACTCTTTCCGATAAGCAGCAAGGGGTCTTATATATTCACTTTGCTACGAACAGGAGACAGCACATACCACACACATCCTTTGATAAGCTAGTTGTGGACCACTGGTTGGAATGGAAAATAGCCCAAACTGCAAATGGGTCCACTGAGCAGGATCAGTCGGATGACACAAACCTTCACAGGTGGACACTCTACTACCTGAGTTATGTCCCACTCCCTCCATGATATTGATAGTGATGCCAATTGTTATGGTGTCTATACTAATCTACCTTTGTTGACTTTATGTCCTATTTAGTCTAGATTTAAGCTAGAAAACTTGCTTAAAATAGATGCAACATCGTAATTAAGCTTAACAAAATAGTGCTAAATGAAACCCTCGACACTCATTGGCAGCCATTGCTGGGCACCACGGAAAGTCTATAAATTATTATCAGTTCTAAAATAGTCTGCGGGAATGTAAATGTACATTTCAGTGGCATTCTTCAGGGTAAGTTGTAACGTGTACATTTCTGGACACGTACATAACAGTGCCTGGGTGAAAAATGTGTACCTTTCACTGTAGGAGCCTAAGTGACCCCGGCCTCAACCAATCACATTTAGTCTCAACCTTTGCCTCTCTTTGACCGGCTACCGTTGGGGTTAAGGTGGGGGGAGGGGGTTAAAAGGGTAATAGGTCCGTGTAGTGGAACAGAGAGCGGGACGCAGCTCAGGCAGTAGAGTGTCCACGGGTGAAGGTGTGGATCATCCGATCGATCCTGCTAAGTCCACACATTTGCAGTTTGGATTATTTTCCGTTCCAACCAGTGGGCCAAAACTGGTTCATCAAAGGCTGTGGCATGTGTTATTCTGTCTGTGGAAAAGTGCATATAAAAGACCCCTTGCTGCTTATCGGAAAGAGTAGCCTATGTGGTGGCAACGGGTTTCCTCCAAAGAAATATGTCAGAATGATCATATGTTTGACATCCAATAGCCGATTATAGAAATGAATGTGCTCTAGAGGCATCGTTAAATAAAACTATTTTTTGTAGTGGGACAAGTCCATACCTAGAGCACGAGGCTGCTGTGAGTAAGTGTATATATATATATACTGTTGTATCCATTTCTACATGTTATATCTCTAACCACTCTCACAGTATAAGTTTGTACCAAATTGACCTAATCTGCTTGGTTGGTTGGTTGTTGGAGTTTTACGTCCTGGCAGCATCTAAGGTCATATCAGGATGGCTACTGACTTGTGACAGTGCACACTCATAGTCACTTTATAGTGCTGCCTCACTGGGAGACCAGGCCACCAGCACCATGACCTGATATCCTACTCAATCACAGTATCCTGTCACTGAGCTAACCAGTCCTTGCCCTGTCCTAACAATACCAAACGCCTGGCTAGAAAGCGACAAGTATACATTTTAAAGTCATTGGTTTGACTCGAACTGCTTGGAGAATTCCTCGTTAGAGACAGGTAATGGCAGTTTAAACTAGCATTCTTCAAGTCATATCGCGTTCTATTAATAGATACATAGCTTTGTTCTCCAGATGCCCAGGCCAGCTATGATGGTGTGGTTAAGATATGGTTGTGGTGAGGCGGGATTCGGGTAAGATACTGATCTGGTGGTTGGGATGGGGGTGTGGGGGGCCCTTGGGTGGCGTGGGGGGGGGGGGTAGTTCTGACAGTCGCTGCCCAATGACGATGAAAGGAAGGACGGGGATGGTTATTGATTCATCCTTGTGTGGGGGGTGAGGAGGGGAGGGAGGCGAGGGGATGGGACGGAGAGGAGGGAGGGGAGGGAGAGGAAGGAGGGGAGGGAGGGGAGGAAGGGTAGGGAGGGGAGGGAGGAGATGTTTGTTGTTGTTGTTTTACGTCCTAGCAACATCTAAGGTCATATCAGGACAGGTACCGACTTGTGACAGTGCGCACTCATGGCGACTTTATAGTGCTGCCCTACTAGAAGACCAGGCCGCCAGCACCATGACCTGATATCCCACTCAGTCACATTATCCTGACACTGAGCCAACCGGTCCTTGCCCTATCCTAATAATGCCGAGCGCCAGGCTAGGAAGCGACAAGTATACATTTTTAAGTCATTGGTTTGACTCAACCAGGGTTCGAACCCACGACCCACGATCTACCAACACGGGAGACGGACGCTCTAACTCATTAGGCCATCGCGTCTGGTCAAAAGATGAAGGAGCGGATGGAGGGGTGTGTATGTGTTGGTGGGCAGGTGTGGTAGAGGGGGAGTGTGTGTGTGTGTGGGGGGGGGGGGGGGGGGGGAAGTCTGAGTGTGTGTATATGTACGTGCGGCGTGGAGAGGTTTAGGGAGAGGGTGTGCCGTGTGTGGTGTGTGGTGTGGGGGGGGGGGGGGGGAGTATGTGTGTGGAGTGTGGGGTGTGTGAGGGGGAGTGGGCGTGTGTATGAGGGTGTGTGTGCTCAGGGTGGAGTGTGGGTGGTGGGGAGTGTGCGCACAAAGTGTGGTGGGGGGGGGGGGGGGTATGTGTTGGGGTGGCGGGTAGGACAGGAGGAGGTGACACATTGAGGGTCATCCTCCGAGGGGATAAGAGGCAGAAGCTTGTACACCAGCAGCACCTCAGATCACAACTCATCGACCTAGCACTGCCTACAAGACTCCAAGACTCCAAGCCTCAAGTCCTCCCCTTCTCCAATCTGAGTGCTGGCAGATTTTAATCTAGTTCTTGTGGAATTTTACTTTGATTCGATTCAATACTGGGTTTGCCTTATCGGTAATATCGGCGACGCCCTCTATGGAAGATCTTCTGATCAAAAAGAATCTCCGGTGGACTGGACACCTCATGAGGTCTTCTGGTTACAGAAAGAGAGGGCACCCTCGTCTCCAGTTCAAGGATACCATCAAGAGAAACCTGAAGCTGAGAGACATTAAGACCAACTCATGGATGTCACTCTCACAGCAGAGAGCTAAATGGAGAGCGGCAATCAAGTAATGAAAGCAGTCTTTGTCGCAGCGGGACCGACAGCATGATGATGATGAAATGGGATAAGGCCCCCAATATTTTCTAAATTTGTGAAGAAAATATTAAAACTAGATAAAGATTCAATAACACAAAGAAGTTTGCACAGCAGCTGTTTTTACCAAATAACGCCACAGCCACGGCCTGTTCCATTGTGGCCGTTATTTAAGCTCAAGGGACTGCGTTCGGTAAGTGGAGCCAAGCACCTGGAGAGGTTGGTTGTTGGAGTTTTACATCCTGGGAACATCTAAGGTCATATCAGGATAGGTACCGACTTGTGACAGTGCACTCATGGTAATTTAAGAGTGCTGTCCCATTGGGAGACCCTGCTGCCAGCACCATCACCTGATATCCCACTCAGTTACATTATCCTGACACTGGGCAAACCATTCCTTGCCCTATCCTATTAATGCCGGATGCCAGGCTAGGAAGTGACACGTATCAAATTTTGTAAGTCATTGGTTTGACTCGACCGGGAATCGAACTCCCGATCTTCCGCACGGAAGGCCTGCGCTCTACTAACTCAGCCACTGAGTCCGGTCTGCACCTGGATATGTGTAAATAACGAGGCAATAAAACAAAATGTAATTGAACAAATTCCTAATGTTTCAGGAGTCACAAAATAAGATTGTTTTGCTTTTAGGCGAAAAGCTACTAAAGAAGTGACTTCTGGAACTGCAGGGGTCGCCCTAGATAAAGGATTCACCCGCTACTCGCAGTACACGGGTGAACGACAACGTAGTCTAAATACGGGCAAAAATAGCTTTAGTATGGAACAGAGAGTAGAATACCTGCCTCCAGTATCAAATGGATACTTCTATAGGCACAGAGTTGGTGAAATGGGAGAGAATGCAAAAAGACAAGATGCCGGCCGCAGAACGCCGTCGATTTCACTTTTAAATCTTATTAAACTAATTTATATTATTTTTCGACTCAAGGACGCTGGCATCAGTTAAATAATTAAAGTGCTTGAGATTTGTGAATAGGGGCGTAGCGCTATCAGTATATCAGACATATGTAAAGAATAATTGTTGCTTCTTAGATTGTGAAATTAGGCTCTCAATTCTTTGACCCGCATTTTCGACAGCTTTTACATAGGGTTGGTTTGCACCCATACTGCAGCAGTACGGGGTGAATCTTGTATCTAGGGTCGCCCATGTTAATGATGTTGTTTGCAGCGCCACCTATCAGTGCACTATTGACCGGACGTGATGGCTGAATCTGTTAAATCAGTTAAAGTCACTGCTTAGAAGTGACTTGTGGAACCTCAGAGGCCTCCCATCTTAGTAATGTGTTCACAGCGCCACCTATCAGTGCACTATTGACCGGACGCGATGGCTGAATCTGTTAAATCAGTTAAAGTCACTGCTTAGAAGTGACTTGTGGAACTGCAGAGGCCGCCCGTGTTAGTAATGTGTTCACAGCGCCACCTATCAGTGCACTATTGACCGGACGCAGTGGCCTAATCGGTTAGAGTGCATACTTCCCAGGGGGAAGGTCAGGAGTACACAACCCGGCCGAGTCAAACCAAAGACTTACAAAAGTGATACTTGTCACAAGCTTGGTTTGTTGTTGGAGTTTTAAATTCTGGCAACATCTAAGGTGATATCAGCATGGGTACCGACTTGTGACAGTGCACACAAAAGGTGACTTTACAGTGTTGCCACACTGGGAAATCACTCCACTGGTACCATGGCCCGATATCCCACTCAGTCACATTATCATGACACTGAACTAACCAGTCCTTGCCTTATCCTATTACTACCGAGCGCCAGGCTAGGAGGTGACAAGTATCAATTTTTAAGTTATTGGTTTTGTTTCCACCATGGTTCGAACCCGTGAGTTCGAATTTCCACGATCTATGTCTGGTCACCACCCATAGGGAAGGTCGAGTATGGAACCCCGGCCGAGTCAAACCAATGACTTGCCAAAGTTTTACTTATCGCCACTTATTAATGCCGAGCGCCAGGCTAGATAGCGACAAGTATCAATTATATAAGTCATTTCTTTGACTCAGCTAAGATTCGAACTCCCGACCTTCCGCATGAAGGGGTCTGCGCTGTACGGATTCGGCCATCGCGTCCGGTCATTGCGTTGTTGATCGAAAGTAGCTATTACTCAGGTTTTAATGGAGTAAATTACTAGCAAAGCGGTCGCCCTTGTTAAATCAGGATGTGGCGCCACCTATCGGACTGACGGGCAATTAGTAAGTACAAATCCAGATTAGCTGGCATTATTCACACTATTCACGCGTGACCTAATTCGGCATCAGAACGAGGCTGAGTATGTGTCGGGTATTGGAAATGGCCATAAGACACTGCTGTGTGCCGATGTGTATGAACTACTATAGAAATTAAAGGAGTTAAATTTGAAGATATTCACTTTTGAGACTATCGTATTCATTTTTGCATACCTTTTTTCTATTTATTGGTCAGTTTTCATGAAGATTGAGTGATGGGCAGACGCATTTCAGTAGGCAATGTCAAATAAGTAGCTCACCTTTGCTGCCAATCTTTTCTTAAATTCAAAATTGTATAACTTTCTTAATATATATATATATTTAAAAAATATATTTTAACCCTTTTAAAGCTTTTATTAATTTGTAATAACTACAATTATTTGTTTAACTGTGTTGCACAGATAACTGACAGTGCTCCATTACATGATACCACCATAACTATGCAGACTCGAAGTTGACAGTCACATTGTAGTTAAAGAAAGGGTCAAATCACCATGCAATAGTCATCCAATCTTCGTGAAAATTGGCCAATAGATAGAAAGCATGTATGCAAAGATGAATATGGTAGTTTCAAAAATTAAAACCCTCAAATTTGAGTGATTTTGAGAGGTATTGGTCGACAAAAAAGTATTTGCATGACTTTTCATACAGCAGCGCCTCGCAGATGCATACGTGGGCTCGGTCTGGTTTCAACATGGCCGTGGCATGAATAGTGTGAATTGGCACCCAATCCAAGTCCCCCCCCCCCCTCCAACGCACACACGTCCCCCCCCCCCATTAATAAGGTCAGCATAGGGGGGTATTGAACGGAGGAGACGTCTCCACGATTAGAGCTAATCTCAATCCTACTTATTGACTAAGGCGCCACTGGACGCGATGGCAGAATCGGTAGAGCGCAGCTTTCCTGTGCGGAACATCGGGAGTTCGATTCCCGGTCGAGTCACACCAATTAATAAAAAAATACCATATCCAATGAAACAAGACTGGTTTTTGCGAAGGTCAAGTTGTTGGTTGGTTGTTGGAGTTTTACGTCCTGGAAACATCAAAGGTCATATCAGGACGGGTACCGACTTGTGACATTGCACACTCATGGTGACTTTATGGCACTGCCCAACCTGGAAATCAGGCCACCAGCACCATGACCCAATATCCCACTCAGTCAGATTATCCTGACATTTGTGTAAGTCATTGGTTGATTTGGTCATTGGGAATCGAACCTCCGGTCTCCCGCACGGGAGGCCTGCACTCAACCGACTAGGCCACCGCGTCTGTTCAAGAAGATTAGGTGGAAGCGTGGAAGGGTAGGTAGGTGGGAGGGTGGGAGAATGAGAGAAGGGGAGAGTGGGAAGGTGGGTGGGTAGGTGGGTGGGTGGGTAGGTGGGTGGGTGGGTAGGTGGGTGGGTGGGTAGGTGGGTGGGTGGGAGGATCGGTGGGTGGGAGAATGGATTGGCTGGAGGGTGGGAGAATGAGAGAAGGGGAGAGTGGGAAGGTGGGTGGGTAGGTGGGTGGGGTGGCTAGGTGTGTGGGTGGGTAGGTGGGTGGGTGGGAGGATGGGTGTGTGGGAGGATGGGTGTGTGGGAGAATGGATTGGCTGGAGGGTGGGATGGTGGGTTGGATGGTGGGTGGGCAAATTTGGCGAGCGGTTGAGAAGCTGCGGTTGGACCTGCTTTGAAGATGGCGGGTGAAGTGGGTGGTGGCCGCTGATTGGTCAGTGGAATGGAGGCTGGCGTCTAGTTACCGCCCCCTGTCTAATGAGTGAACACCCACGCCTTCACACCGACCCGCCACACGAATGGGCAGATGTGATTATCACAGTCACTTTCCTGCCAGTCTCCACCATGAGGCTGCACACAAATGAAGCGGTGGAGGGAGGGGGAGGGGGAGGGGGGGAGGGGTCACCTGTCAATCAATTCTGTCACCCAAAAGCCATACAAAAGGCTTCCAATCTTCACACATCTCACCTCTTTCGGTGTTTCGCCAGAAACTCAGGCGAGAACCTTCCAACATTTGTCACCCAATCTCCTTCATTAAATGAAATGAAAGCCTTTCAACCTTTTTCCCACCCATCCTTTTTTCTGCCTTCCATTTTGAAACCAAGTGAATGTATTTCAACCTTTCCCCACCCACCGGTTTTATACCAAGTTAAAACCTTATCATGCTTTCCCCACCCACCCTTTTTAAACCAAGTGAAAAACCTTATCAACCTTTCCCCCACCCACCCATTTTAAACCAAGTGAAAACCTTACAAACATTTCCCCACCCACCCTGTTTAAACCAATTGAAACCCTTCCCAACCTTTACCCACCCTTTTTTCTGCCTTCCATTTTTAAACCAAGTGAATTGCATTTCAACCTTTTCGCACACCATCTCTTTCTATCCTCCATGTTTAACCTAGTGAAAGCATTGGACATGTTGGCGCAGCTAACATGGATAATTTGCTCACGAGGCTAGTTCTATTTTTGTCCTGCTTCTGTTCTATTTCTGTCTTCCTCGGCCCTCGCCATGCACCTACCGTTCACTTTCACCCAGCACCGCCTGCAGTACACTTCTCTTCCCCGCCCACCCACCCTCTTTCTTAGGGGGGTGAGCGCTGATTCATCTTCCTTCGCCTGTCTACGGGTGCTTACCTGAACACTGAGGCCTTGCCTTGCTCTGCTCCAGTCAGCAATTGATGAACATTTCGGGTCTCTGTCGCCCAATTGCCATGAAACTGCTCAACCACATTGGTTCTGATTACTTTTTATAAATTCTTAAAATCACTTTGCTGTCTCTGTCTTCTGTTAGCCGAATTACAACCTTGTTCCACCCACCCTTTTTCTGCATTCCATTTTTAACCCAATTGCAAACTTTCCCACCATGACACATCCCCACCTGTCTCTGCCTTAATCTATCCGCTATCTTTCGGATTTGCTCTGAAATTCTCATTTTCATGAAATCTGAACCTGTACTATCCTTCTTTCAACACCCTCCTTCCTAAAACTAACTTCCACTTCCATGTGTTCTCCCAGTAACATTTTCATAAATCTCTGAAACCTGTGCTCCAGCATTGACACATGTTATCTTCAATAACCAAAGACAAAAATAACTTTAGCAACTTTATTTCATCTTTTCCTTCGGTTGGAAAAAAGGAAAGAAAGATCACCCACCACCCTAGCCATCCCTCAGATGGCAGACCGTTTTTTTGTTTTTTTGTTGTTTTTTTTGGTCCATTAGTTGTTTAAGCAGGCGAAATTTCAGTCATAGACGACTGGTCTTCCTCATTCCACTGCTGGTCGATAGAAAGCCCGAGCCTACACTTTTACCGACCCAAGGGATTTTTAACCTCCCACACCACATAGACATGGTATGAGAGCAACCGGCCTTTGATGACGCTGTAAGTTATACACAGCGGTGGAAATCCAAATTGGCAGAGCTGGGGGCACGGGGAATCGAACTGCCGACCCTCAGATTAGGAGTCTGACCTAGAAAAAAAGTCAGACACTCTAACCACTCTGCCACAGAGAACGCCACTGTTAATAATCTTGCTCTCACTCAAACAAAGAAGGATCAGCTAGTGATATTAGAGATGTGCCTCTGTTATTCTGAAATGTTTGACATCTTTGGACGCTCATTAAGCTTCGCCAAAATAAAAAAAGTGGCAACTCATTTTACTGCAGACGTGGTGGTCGAGTCGGTAGAGCACCGGCCTCCCGGGCGGAAGAATGGGAGTTCTAGTCCCAGTCGAGTAAAACCAATGACTTATAAAATTGATATGCGTTGCTTCCTAGCTTGGCGCTCAGGATTGGTCGTAATGCTTGCATTGCAGTTGATGCGACCTCCCACAAGCTGCCTATGGTTGTGTCACTCTACACTCTGTGTCACACTATACTGGCTGTTTCACACTACACTGGTTGTATCACACTACACTGGTTGTGTCTCATCTCCCATGTCAGTGCCCCCACCCAGTCACCCAGTCACCCAGTCACCCAGGTCACCGACCCGCCACCACCTCCGCCACCCAGGTCACCCATGTCACCCATTCCCCCCCCCCTCAGGGACGCGGGCATACCTAACTTTTTGGCCGCCCGCTCCCCCCTTCACGCATCTCCTCAGGTCATGCCTCGGACCCGCCATCATCCAGGTCACCCTGGTCACCCATGTCACCCATGCCACCCATGCCATGGCACCCTGGAACTATCTCCAGCCACCCTGCCTACGCTCTCACCGCAGTCACGACACGGACTGCTGGCGGAGCCATGCCTCAGACCCGCCACCACCCAGGTCACCCTGGTCACCCATGTCACCCATGCCACCCACGCCAACCCCGTCGCCTGATGGTTATCCTGGAACTACCTCCAGCCACTCTGCTGACACACTCACCGCTGTCATGCCTCAGACTGCCGGCGGAGTCTTGCCTCCGACCCGCCACCACCCAGGTCACTCTGGTCACCCATGACCCCAGGTCACCCTGGTCACCCATGCCACCCAGCCATGGCACCCTGGAACTATCTCCAGCCACCCTGCCTACGCTCTCACCGCAGTCACCATCGGACTGCTGGCGGAGTCATGCCAGACCGGCACCACCCAGGTCACCCTGGTCACCCATGTCACCCATGTCACCCATGTCACCCACGCCATCTGCGGCCTCCACCTGTGCTCCTGCCGGTGCTGCTGCTGTGCCCTCCACCTCTCTGTGCTACCCCTCTCAGCTGCCACTGTGCTGCCGCCGCTGGGCCTCCTACCACTGTGTGCTGCCGCTATTGTATATCAACGTGTTGCTGCTACCTGTGTGCTGCTGCTCATCACGGTCACCCATGCCCCCAGGTCACCCTGGTCACCCATGTCACCCAGCCATGGCACCGTGGAACTATCTCCAGCCACCCTGCCTATGCTCTCACCGCAGTCACCATCAGACTGCTGGCGGAGTCACGCCAGACACGCCACCACCCAGGTCACCCTGGTCACCCATGTCACCCACGTCACCCATGCCAGCCACCCCTGCTACCACTGCACGCTCTACCTCTCAGTGCTGCCCCTCTCTGCTGCCACTGTGCTGCTGCCACTGGGCCCCCTACCACTGCGCTTCTGCTCTGGTATATCAACGTGTTGCTGCCACCTTGCTACCGCTCTCTGCCGCCACTATCTGTGCTGCCACTGTGCGCGCAGGTACCATGTTGCTCCCACCCTGCCGCCGCTGCTGCCAGAGGGCCCGCTCTGCCTCCTGGACATCATGGCACAAGGGACCTGTGCACCCTGGAACTATCTCCCTGTCACCCATGCCGCCCAGGTCACCCACACCAGAGGGCAGGCGTGCTGATCCCCAACATTATGGCCCAGGGGACCTGGACCTCTGAGGTGGTGCACGCATACGTGCCCCGCCTCGCCCCCTCGGCCACCCCTCGAGCCCTCTCCTCCATTTTGGTGGAGGGCTCCTCAGCTCCACCTCACGGACTCACCTCATAGGCTCCCTCTGAGCTCTTATCTTATTTTATCTCTATGATCTGACATTGTACATTTTTCTTATCTCTATGATGTGACATTTATATTGCTGATCTCAGATTACCTTGACATTACCTGACATTACCCTGTACATTATAAAATGGCATTTCTCAATAAAGTGCCTTTTCTCCACCCACGCCTTACTTCCTTCCTTGTCGCGCATCAGTCGTAATGCTTGCATTGCGGTTGATGCTAGACAGGGAAGGAGACCCCCCCCCCTCCTTCCTCCTCTGCCCGTTGCTCCTTACATAATCTCCCGCGCTTCTGAGACCCCCCCTCCTTCATCCTCCGACCCTTGCTCCTTACATAATCTCCCACGCTTCTTCCCCTTATAACCGGCCCGCCTGGCTGCTTCAAGCCACTCGCCTCCGACGTCCCACATGCTGCCTATCTACGCTATTTTCCACACCCACCATCCCTCTCCACTCCTCTCCATATTCCTTGGGTGGAGGGCTCCTCGGCTCCACCTCACCGACTCACCTCATAGGCTCCCTCTGAGCTCTTATCTTAGTTTATCTCTAAGATCTGACATTGTACATTTTGCTTATCTCTATGATCTGACATTTATATTGCTGATCTCACATTACCTTGACATTACCTGACATTACCCTGTACATTATAAAATGGCATTTCTCAATAAAGTGCCTTTTCTCCACCCACGCCTTACTTCCTTCCTTGACGCGCAACAATAGGATAGGACAAGGAATGGTTAGCTGAGTGTAATGATAATGTGTCTAAGTGGGATATCGGGTCATGGTGGCCTAATTTCCCAGTGGGGCTACACTATTAAGTCGGCATAAGTGTGCACTGTCACAAGTCAGTACCCATCCTAATCTAAAAACTAGGTCTCCATAAAGTAAAGTTGAATCCTCTACTCCAGCTAATATATTTACCACTCGTCGTGGTCACCCGTATGTAAAGTCTATTGCTCGAATCTGTGGTTGTGTAGGCAGGATATAGTGAAATCAATACAGACAAAGAGAAAGGAAGAGTATAAAGTGTGAAAGAAGAGAGAGAGTCAAGCCCTCTGGTGTATTATTTATATGGTAACATGGGTTCATTGTAGAGTATCACCCAACCCTTTTCCCCCAATAGGAAACAAGTATTCTTGGCTCTACCAATAGGGATCCAGCATTCCTGGTCCCCATGGTTACCAGTGGTCTGCCCACCTCCACCAAGCTGTGTGGCTGCCCTGGCCACCACCTGGGTTGAGCCTGAGTGTGGTGATCCTGACTAGCAGAGGGGGATGGGGTAGGCTCTGAGTGCCCCTTACACACAGCCCTGCCAGCAACACTATGTCTATTTACATCCCACTCAGGCACCACCAGCACCTACATACATGAGCTTGGTCATGAATACCTGATCAGTAATAGAACATTTGCCTTCTCCTCCAATGCCGTAAATCGGAATATTTTACACTGATATGACCTTAGATGTTGCCAGGATATAAAACTCCAACAACCAATTATCACCATTATCACCATTGTCAATGATTATCATGATTAAATCTGACTAGTGATAGTTTGTATATATCTTAAAACAACCTATTCTAAAGAAGTTATTTGTAGCATAGTCCTACTAGTATCACTATTATAGCAAACACATCGTTACAAGCCGCACGTATGGTTAGTGTCTCTATCCTACTCTGTTATACATAAGGTGACTTTTAATCGGACTTAATACATGTCAAGGCAGTTGGTTCATAACAGCCCCTCCAGATGGCGGTAGTGATAGAGAACGAGTTCAGTTTATTTAGAAGATGGTACATGTAAGCATATAATGAGACTGTCTCAAAAGGTGCTAATGGGACAAACCTTTGTCCATTGTAACGATCAACATACTATCTGCTTATGCATTTGCTCAGGATAAACTAATTTGTTTTTTACATGGTGTTTCATAATCCCAATAGAATACATATTGATTTGAAGCAAATATCCTTGTGTTTTCAGTGTAACCGTTTCTGTGCTGTTTTGTGTCAATCATTACGATGGACCAAAAAAAAAAGTTATCAGCTTTTGAGACAGGCTCATATATAAGCAATAATATTAGAAAATGTGTGAGCACTTTTGTTATTTATATTTAAAGAAACAGTAATGCAGGGTGGACATGGTGATGGCTTGCTGAGAAGTGCCGATGGCTCGCGGCCAGCCGTCTTATATACAGCAGTGGCAGGGTGTGAAAGCCCACCATCACGACTCAGGTGGATGGGGAGGAGGCTGCCTGTCCATCCATGAGTCGATCAGGTACATCGGTGGGGTGGACGTGATGAGTCATTCATTCCCTTTGAATCAAACGCAATGCCGACAATGCGACCAATCAATTATATAGAATATTTACACCAGATAATTTATTATCTAGATATAAATAACGACACCACTGAAATAGTAACCTGCTTTGTATTTTTATAATAATCCATAATGGGCATGAAACTACGAACTGAGATGCACTGCTGACACTTCTCAGTCTTAAGGCCCAGTCACATACACGTTCGTGGACATAGTTGAACGTAGTGGAGGCTAACATAGTTGAACGTAGTTGAACGTAGTTGAACGTACGGGCATCCATACTTCTCCATCATGCTAACTTGGTAATAACCTGCATGGGCCATGAGTTCCGATTTTTGGACATGTTCAAAAGAGTGCTACGTTAGGGGCTGAATTTGCATCTGTGATGCAAACATACTCTAGCTTACTCTAGCATACTGTAGCATACTGTAACATACTCTACCATACTCTAGCATACTCTAGCCCACTTAGACAAAGCCCTGGTCACATAGTCGTTAGTGGACATAGGTGAATGTAGTGGAGGCTAACGTAGTTGAACATAGTTGAATGTACCGGCATCCATACCATAACATATTTATACATACCGTAACATATTTATCCGTACCATAACATATTTATCCATACCAAAGCCTGCCATACCTTAAAGTATTTCAATATAGTTTAACATACTTACACCACATTTGACCCACGTTAGCCTCCACTACATTCACCTACATTCAACTACGTTCACTAACGTGTATGTGACTGGGGCAAGAGTGTCACCTGCCTTGTTCTATCGCCGTCTAATCGAACACTCAGCTGCTTTGAAACATATTCTCCTTAGTCTACCTATTGCAAGAGCTACTTTCACTATTAACGTTACATACCGGAATGGGTGGCCGAATGAGTAGAGCATCCGTCTCCTGTTTTGGGAGATCGGGAGATCCGAACCCATGAGTTTGTCGGTTCAAATCTGGGTCTAGTCAAACCAATCACTTAAAAATTTATACTTGTCACTTCCTAGCCTGGCGCTTGGCATTATTAAGATAGGGCAAGGACTGGTTGGCTCAGTGTCAGGGTAATGTGACTGAGTGGGATATCAGGTCATGGTGCTGGCGGCCTGGTTTCCCAGTGGGCAGCACTATAAACTCGCCATGAGTGTGCACTGTCACAAGTCGGTACCCGTCCTGATATGACCTTAGATGTTGCAAGGACGTAAAACAGCAACAAAACAAACTATTAAGGTTACAAGCTGTGCTTATCTCAGATTGATATAAAATAATGGCGTGTTGTATTAATCACGTTGATTCATATGTTAACTTTTTCACTTCACATGTGTTCTAACTGTTATTTACTAGTAGAATGGAATCCATACTAAACGGAATCCATGTATTGTTATTCTGTCTCATTGAAATTCTACAGTCATAGACTGTGGAGTAAGTAGTATAATAGTTCCTAGCCATCTCTCTGGCCTAACACCTCGTATACCTCACTACATTACCTGAAAATCCTGTTGTGAAATACCAGAAAGGATGACTGAATAAGTTGAGTGCCCGCCTCCCGTTTTGGTAGATCACGGGATTTGAAACCCCTGAGTTTGAACAAACACTGGTCGAGTCAAACCGATGACGTAACAAATCTATACTTGTCGTTATCGAACCTGACATTTGGCATTACGAGGATACAGTAAGGAGCAGTTGAATGAGGAAGACCAATTGCCCATGATTGAAATGTCCCATGCTTAATCAACTAATGCAATGTACACACACACACATATTTATACAAACTAAAAAATGGGAACGGTATTTATTAGATTATACTGCAAGTGAGAACATTATATTTTACCCACATCCGCTGTACCAGAGCGCATGTTCCTATAATAGGTGGGAGGGGTGTAGAGGGTGGAGGTCAGTGGGTTTGGTAGGGTGGCGTGGGGGGGGGGGGGAGTTCTGGGTGGGGGGAAAGGAACCTCCCTCCATGACCCCCTACTCGTCAAATGTCCGCTGCCCCCCCCCCCTCCCCCCCGTCCCACCCACACACACCCCTCCCCCCTTCCTGCCGTCACGCTTACCCCAGCGCCCTCTATTATCTTGTCACGTGGAGACCCATCTCCTCGCATTCTCCCGCGGCTAAAAATAGATCCTTTGATTTATCCGCCAGAGGGCGCGTCGGTGCTTATCGCCGCCTCACAGGAGCCGGGGCTGGCGCCGTGCTACTAACGGGTCGCCCCTCAGACACAAACCGGAAGTGAGTGTTATTAGAAGCGGATTGTTAGCACAGCGGCACCAATCCAATAAAGAAGCACCACCTGTCTAGTATTAGGTCTTCTTTTCTTGTTATCTTTTCTTATTCTTTAAGGAGCTTCTTTTGGAATATTTATTATTTTTTCTCGGTGTCTACCGGTTTTCTAAGAAAGAGTTGAAGTGTCAGAGCGGGGATATGTGTGTTATATATTTTGAGTATATTGAGTGCCTATGTTATACACTATGCAACATAGGCTGCTCGTCTAGTTGTAATGCTCAGAATGGGGTGTGCTGCACACAATGCAGCACATTCCACTTCTTCATCACCATGTACAAACCAAATGTGATCGCTTCAACAGCTGGAAGAGCAGGGCCTCAGTGCTGACAAAATATGTATTCAAATGAATCAAATATTTACCAAAAAAGAAAGGAGAATTCATTATGCCCCTGTCTACTGAAGGTAATGTCCTCGTTATCTTTACCAGAGAGCTGTTGTGTTATACCTGGAAGTGCTATTTTTCTTGAAGATTTATACTGTCTATCATGGATAAGTCTGAATAGACTTGTTTTCACCATTAGTCAGTTTGTCGATAGAAAGCCCGAGCCTACACTTTTACCGACCCAAGGGATTTTTAACCTCCCAAACCACATAGACATGGTATGAGAGCAACTGGCCTTTGATGACGCTCTAAGTTATACACAGCGGTGGAAATCCAAATTGGCAGAGCTGGGGGGCACGGGGAATCGAACCACCAACCTTCAGATTAGGAGTCTGACTTAGAAAAAAGTCAGACACTCTAACCACTCCGCCACAGAGAACACCGATTCTATTAATAGCAATAAATACTGATCACGTGATGAACACCGTTCCTAGAACGTCAGACAATTCAATCTACTTATAATTATATCAATAGAGCTGTTGGCTTATCTACAGATGCATTGTTTCATAAAAGCACATATTGATATTATGTGACCTAAATAAGCAAGTTGTGATTGTGATGTATTAAATATGGAGCCATCATGCCCAGAGTGGGTCTTGAACCCACATGTTTGCCATTATGAGGCAAGTGTTGTAGCTATTTGACTGGTTAGACTGCCTGGTGCACTCATCCTACCCATGTTGTATGGATCATTTCACCTAAAGAGGTGAGTGCACCTCACTACAAAACCACATTATATATATGTACATATATATCTCCATAATATATATGTACATATATATTACGAAACCACATTATATATACATTTATATATATGCATGGCTGGATATAATGAGACTGTCTCAAAAGGTGATAACTAATTTCTTTGTGCATGTAATCTTTTGTTGTTGTGTGATGGGTGTATTTATTCTGCCCATAATGGTTAAGTCTAATGACTTGTTTTCGCCGCTAGACAGTAATAGTCTTGTTACTCCCCTTCTTTTTATCACTTTCAGTTGTTGTGTCGCTAACTACTGCATGCATTCTTTCTATGTTTGTAAGCATTCTCCCACATCCCCCAAACCTCTGTGAGTTTGTTTGTTCTATAATCAGATAATTGTTTGGTTACCAATAGTTAATTTCTCTGAATGTCTTCACCTCCCTGTGTTAGTAGTCATAAGGTTTCGATTTTAAGTTTAAAGTTTACCTTTTGTATGTATCATACCTAGCATCTATACCCTCTAAACCTTTGCTTGAATTATCAGTGTATTTTCTATTTATTTATGTATCTATCTTTCTTTTTCTTTTTTAATTCATTTTATGTGTTGTTGTCATTAGTCTAGCAGTGCATTTAGCTCTCTTTTGATTAATGTTTTATATATTTCTATTGTCCCTGTACTTCTTTCTTCTACTTCCAGTGTATTCCATTCCCTTGCCTTCATGTACTCGGTACTCCTCTCATGTGATCTGTTTTTGGCTAATCAGGTTATCCCAAGCAAATGCATATTTGTGTCATAAACAGAGATTATGTAGTAGAGTCAGAGACAGGCTGGCCATATCTTGTCACCGGAGTAGCTGCGAATTCCGCAAGGCGGCGCCACTTGGACACGCTCTAGGGTTCGAAGTGGATGACCTTAATTACAGTCAGATCCTGTTTATCCGAATAATGAGCTAAGAAATTATTTGTTCGCCTTATGCGATAATCCTATTGGCTGTGTGTGAGAATTTTGTCCACTTTAATTGAAAAGATTTGAGATGGAAATCAAGAGTATGAAGTAGCCTTGGGTCCTTTGTTCATAACGCCTCTCTGTTGTAAGTTCAATTCAATTGTTACCACTCAGGACTTGATGATATTGTGATAATTGTTGTTTACTGAATGAACACATGCAATTATTACCACATAAGTTAGTAATTAAAGTTGATTTGATTGACTAGCAAATCATTGTGTTGACTTGTTTGCTTCATTTCCTGCGATTCGCTTCCAGATCAGTTGCGATAATTCACTCAATTGTGTGTTGACCACTATAGCAGGTTGACCGCTATATCAGGTTGACCGTTATATCGGGTTAACCGCAATATCACATTGACTGTTAAATACACCAGTTTAACCACCATATCTGTTTAACCACACTTGTGGATTGATTGCTATATTGGATTAGCAACTACCACTGGTGTATCACTATATTGAGGTGGCCGCTATATTGGATTATACTTGGTTGAACTGTTCATCCAGTTATCCTACATCGTATTGTTCACTATATTCAATTGACCATTATATGTTTGACCCTTAGGGGCATAGCCCTCGATGTCGGAATGTCAGTTTTATCGGGTTGCACTGTATTCATGTCCATATGTTTATTACGAGATGGCCGGCGAATTATTTACAACACATGGCTGACAGGGGCTGGGTGTAAATGGGGGGGGGGGGGGCCACACCGTGACGAGGGGAATGTGAGCGTGTGGGTGTGGGTGGGGGTGCAGGTGGGGTGAGTGAGGGGTGTGGGAATGTGAGTGTGGGTATGGGAAGTGTGGGTGTGGAGCAGGGGTGTGGGGTGTGGGGGTGGGGGTGTGGTGTGTCGGTATGTGGGGGCGTGTGGGGTAGGTGTGTGGGTAGGTGTGTGGGTGTATGGGTGCGAGGGGGTGCGAGGGGGTGTGATGGTGCGAGCGTGGGAGTGTGGATGTGTGGGTATGTGTGGGTGGGTGTGGGTGTGGGTATGTGGGTATGTGGGTGTGTGGATGTGGGTGAAGTTGAGAGCAATAACGCAGGCCTGAAACAGTTAAAATGGTTGAGTGGAAAATTCCCGCAACACCTCTAGACGTTCTCCTCCAACAGCGCCTTTCTCCGTGCTGCTGCAGCAGCTGGCCACACGACCACCCACGTGACCACGCACGTGACCACCCATGTTCTCCACTCCCACCCCCGCCTCTAGCTACATCATTCTGTTGGACTGTCATTACCAGGATGTGCGATGGAGAGCTACCCGCTACGCTATTCCCGCAACACTCCCCTCTCCTTGCTATGCTCTCCTCTTTCCGCTATGATCTTCTCGCCCAGCTACGCTCTCCCCGCTACGCTCTCCCCACTATGCTCTCCCAGCTATGCTTCCTCCATTAAGCTGTCCCAGCTATGCTTTCCCCACTATGCTCTCCTCTTTCCGCTATGATCTTCTCGCCCAGCTACGTCCCCCCGCTATGCTCCCCCGTTGCGCTGCCCCCGCTATGCTCGCTATGCTCACCCCACTACGCTCACTCTGTTACGCTTCCCCCGTTATGCTCTCTCCATTACGCTCTCCCCGCTACGCTCGCCTCGCTATGCTCGCCCCTCTATGCTCGCCCCGCTACACTCGCCCACTGCACTCTCCCTATTATGTTCACTTCGCTATGTTCTCCCCACTATGCTCTCCCCACTATTCCCTCCCCGCTATTCTCCCTCCATTACACTCTTCCCGCTAAGCTCACCCCGCTACGATCTCCCCACTACGCTCGCCCCGCTATGCTCGCCCACTGTGCTCTCCCTACTATGTTCAGTTCGCCATGTGCTCCCCACTATGCTCTCCCAAATATTCCCTTCCTGCTATTCTCCCTCCATTATGCTCGCCTCACTACGCTCACCCCGCTATGCTCGCTACGCTCACCCACTGCGCTCTCACTACTATGTTCACTTCCCTACGCTCTCCCCACTACTCTCTCCCAACTATTCCCTCCCCGCTATTCGCTCTCCATTACGCTCTCCCCGCTACGCTCTCCTCACTATACTCTCCCAGCTATGCGTCCTCCATTACGCTCTACCAGCTATGCTCTTCTAACTACAGTCTCCACACAACACCGGAGTGAGGCCGAACACCAGCAGGGCCTGCTAGTGTGACCAAGGGGGAGAGGGGGGGGGGGGGGGGGAGGCGATAATCAGAGAGTTCACGGGGATAGGTAACCGGACGGGATGGCTGAGTGGTTAGAGTGTCCGCTACCCGGCACGGATAGGTCAGGTTGTGATTCCCATTGTGGGATCAGTCCCCGAGGGTGTCGATTCACTTCCATAGTGATACATAACGCACATATTTACCACTCCAGGACGATGTTACATTCTCAGTTTGAAGCCAGTCACTTCTAGTTGTTGTGATGTGCTCTATAATCCACAATGGGAATAGAAGCAGGCACGATTCGGTTACTGTTCTAGTTTGTGCCAAGAACAACAAACCCCAGCTCGGAGGAGTTCACATGCAGTGCGGGAATGGATAATTAACCTTTATTCGGGCTCAAATTTTGATTTTGGCTTAAACTTTCATGCATTTTTTCCCCAGATTTTATTAGTTTTTGCTAACTTTTTTAATACTTTTTTAGTATGTTATAAAATATATTACGTTTTTCATTATAATCTACCTTACTTTAGCTTGGAGTCACTTTTATTTTTAAATTGTTCAATTTAGAGATATTAGGAGAAAATGTACTTTGGCAATGTACGTCAACATTCCGAAGTCATAGACTTCAGCAGAAACAGTTTCTATTAAATTGACTTTGTGTGCTTTTGAACCCAGCAAAAAATGCTTAAGAAGTTCCCGAGTATCTAAGTGGGACATATAGCTAGGATCAAATCTGATAAGTGTTTTGGTTTGAAAATTGTGATGTTTCATTGGAGTGTGCAGCTTTAATAGATGGAATATACTGTCGTGGATATATGTACTATGCAATGTATTATGTGGATATAAATAACGGCAGCCCCCTTAAGGTTTCTCTCTAACCACCGTAACTTCCATGTTATTCACTGTGGAGCAGGCATTCTCTCCTCCCTGTCTCATCTACACCATGAGTCAACTGTCACTCTGCTCACTTTAAAAACGTCCTTGTCCTAGTCTTTCCTTCTCATTTATAAACGAATTATTATGTGATGTATAACGCATTATGTGTATTATAATTAATTATAATAATATAAAGAACGCAGCGTATACCAAGGATTAATTATTATTTATCTTTAATGTCTGAGTGTATTACATGTATTAGGAGTCGTGCACCCATGCAACTGTCGCACGCGAATGAGGCGTGAGTCACGCACCCACGTATTTGGCGCACATGCGAATGAGGCACCACCTGTATAGTGCCGAAATCAACTTCACTCCTGCTACAATTTTCTTTTTGTAGGTGGGCATATTTATAATCCCCGCCAGAGAAATTATAATAAATAAGTACTCAGCCCAACTCTCATTTGTCTACCTTTCTTCCGCAGTGACTTATACAAGTATAAATGCTAAGGGAACATATATACTTTGGTACTTCATCCATTGGCGCATTGGTGGAGTGCCCCCCCCCACCCCGCTTTTGGGAGCTGTGTACGGGTGGCCCCCCTCGCGCCACACACACTGGAGGAATTTGCGTCTGATGGAGAATGATACACTCCTAATTGCATATATGCAGGGTAGATAAGTACATATTTGTTCTGGAGATGTATTTAAGCTCTCTATTACGAATAGAATTGTGCTGAGTCAGCACAAAATGGAATAACTTAGATAATGATGTCACTTCATTCTTTGTACAATTCAGATTGTCAGGTCTAGCTCTATATAGCCTCCTACCTACACAAGCTCCCATAAAATACGTGTCACCTTTTGTCTACTTGTGAGGGTTTATATATTTATTTGATGCGTCCAAACATGGTTGTTTTTGTTTTTATTAGAGTTTTACATACTGGCAACATCTAAGGTCATATCAGGGCAGGTACCGACTTGTGACAGTGCACACTCTTGGTCACTTTATAGTGGTGCCCCACTGGGAAATCAGGCCGCCAGCACCATGACCCCGATATCCCACTCAGCCACATAATCCTGATATGTTGATATTGATGATTATACTGGTGGTAATGACACTGATGCCACCAATGATAATAATGATAATGGTAAGACCGATAATTGTGATAATGATAATGGTGATATGAATTATGTTGATAAGGGTGATAATGTTGGTAATAATGATAACAGTCAGGTATGCACAGTGGCTTTTCTTATTATATCCATAGAGGTTTTCAACTTGGATTCTCTTGCTCTCCTCATCTTGCGCATCATTCTGCCTTTTCTCATAACTAATTGCACAACCTTCACCCTTTGTAGGTCAAATCACTCAGACTCTCCCAGCTTGGATCTGATTGGCTGCGCATTATACGTAGATCAAGAGCCTGCCCGGGGAGCGCAGTGTCACCGAAGCACTGCACCGCCGGACCCTTTCACGCCCAACTAACTACACTGGTCCCACCCGGCGCGGTAATGAGTTGCAACGGGTAATTGCGGCGGTGTAGGGTTACACACCCGTCTCCCCCCGCTGTCATCGAAACCCTCCTGCCTTCACTCAAACTGCCTTCATCAGGCTCTGCTCATCCACTTCCGTTTTAATTACAACCTCACACGGCGCAGAGACTCGCGACCTCAAAGTAGGTCAGCCATGACGGTGACCTTATTATGTACAGTTTGTTTGTTATTGTTTTACGTCCTAGCAACATCTAAGGTTATATCAGGAGGGTATCGACTTGTGGCAGTGCACACTCATGATGACTTTATAGTGCTACCCAACTGGGAGACCAGGTCACTGGTAGGCCTACTATGACTTGATATCCCACTCAGTCAAATTATCCTGACACTGAGCCAACCAGTCCTTGCCCTATCCTAATAATCCTGAGCACCTGGCTAGGAAGCGACAGGTATCAATTTTTAAGTCATTGGTTTTACTCGACCAGGGTTCAAACCCACAAACCTATGGGTTTGGATCCCCCAATCTCCCAAAACATGAGACGGACGCTCAACTCATTCGACCATCCTGTCTAGTTGTTTGACTAGATTTGTTGGTGGTTGTCAGTGTAGGTGATGAGAGAATGGGTCG
This sequence comes from Branchipolynoe longqiensis, assembly GCA_030323885.1. NCBI lineage: Eukaryota > Metazoa > Annelida > Polychaeta > Phyllodocida > Polynoidae > Branchipolynoe > Branchipolynoe longqiensis. The sequence goes on from CM059188.1 coordinate 9,023,644, forward strand.
GTCTTGTTGGAGTTTTATGTCCTGGCAACATCTAAGGTCATATCAAGGCGGGCACTGACTTATGACAATGCGCACTGATGGCCTGCCCCACTAGGAGACCTTTATAGTACTGCCCCACTAGGAGACCAATCCGCCCTAACCATGACCTGATTGATATCCCACTCAGTCACATTATCCTGACACCGGGCAAATCAGTCCTTGTATTGCCCTATCCTAATAATGCTGAGTGCCTGTCTAGGAAGTGAGAAGTATCAATTTTGTAAATCCTTGGTTTGCCTCCCCCGTGAATTGAACTCCCGACCTTCCGCACGGAAGCCCTGCGCTCTACCGATTCGGCCACCGCGTCCGGTAGGTCGGTCCGGTGAGGAGGGGTTAACCGGCGGAGGTGAGGGGCAAAGTGGTTAGCTGTGCCTGTGTGTCTCTGGTTGCATGACATTTCAAAGTGGGTATTACTGTCGTGGAAGAAACAGAAGGCAAAGTCGTTTGCTGTCAGGAGAAGAGGTCACCACCCAGGAGGACTTTCATCGTTAAATGTCGTCTGTTGTCAGCAAGCGTTGTATATATGTATGTCTGCAGTCACCGATATTGTCTCTTGCTACTGAGTTGAAAGTCGTCTGGTGTCGATTCATGTCGTCTGCTGCCACTGGATATCGTCTGCTGTCAACGTATTGACATGTTATTATCATTGTCATTATTATTGTCATTATTATTGCTGTCTTCATTTCACCCCCTGCATGCCTCCCTTGGCCCCGTACCTCCGGCCGGGCGGAATGCGCCCACCCCTCGCCCGTACACCCGTGCCCCCCTCTGCCGCCGCCCCCCCCCCCCCGCACACCCTTTACACCCCTTCAAATTTAGTGGCCAGCTTATGGTGCAGTCACACTACGACGCTTCTCCCGGCGACCCGTCAGCGTTGAAAATAAAATATTGCGCGTCGAGAAACGTTAAAGAAATCGGGGAAATATGGGGAAATTTGACGTTGGCGCAGCGTGTGGGTAGCGTGTGAGTAGCGCGCGGCCAACGTGTGTCGACGCGTTGGGGAAAAAAAAAAAAAAGTTTGGCGCGACGTCTTCATATAACCTTAAATGTTGCTAGGACATAAAACAACAAAGCCCTAGTTTGCCGCAACGGGTGGGAACGACCCTCCCGCCCATGCGGCGTCTGCCTAGCGTTCCCATAATGTTATTCCGGCGCATCCAATGGAGCTCGACGACCGCCTAACGTCCTCCTAACGTCCTTACCCATATATTTGCAAGCGCTCCCGGTCGTTGGTTGTTTTTGACATGCTTAAAACCTTGGGCGACCGGCAACGCGCGCCGAAGTTGTCTGCCGACCATCAATGTCAAGGATAGTGTACCGACGTGTACCAACGCGCTCATAACACGCCACCAGCGCGTCCAGACGTTTCACTTATTATCGCCCAAAATCACTACACGTTGCCGTTTCGCCGGCGAGAAGCGTCGTAGTGTGACTGCACAATTAGTGGGAGTTGGGGGTGAGTTCAGAGAGGGAGAACATTGAAAATGTCAGATTAGGTATACTAGGTTTACTAGCTGTAGTAGTAGTCGGGTAAAGTAGAGTCCGGTGAAGTAGAGTCAGATAAAGTGGTCGGGTAAAGTAGAGTCGGGTAACATGGAGTCAGGTAAAGTAGAGTTGGGAAAAGTAGTCGGATAAAGTAGAGTCGGTCAAAGTAGAGTCGGGCAAAGTAGAGTCGGGTCAACTAGACTCGGGTAAAGTCGAGCCAGGTAAAGTTGAGTCAGGTAAAGTTGAGTCGGGTAAAGTCGAGTCGGGTAAAGTCAGGTGGGGTAAAGTCAGTTAGGGTAAAGTCAGGTAGATAAAGTCAGGTAGGGTAAAGTCAGGTAGGGTAAAGTAAGGTAGCGTAAAGACAGGTCAGGTACAGTTGGGTAAAGGCGAGTCGGATAAAGGCGAGTCGGGTAAAGTTGAGTCGAGTAAAGTGAGGTCGGGTAAAGTGAGGTCGAGGAAAGTGAGGTCGGGTAGAGTGAGGTCAGGTAAAGTGAGGTCGAGTAAAGATAGGTTGGGTAAAGGGAGGGCGGGTAAAGAGAGGGCGGGTAGAGTGAGGTGGGGTAAAGTGAGGCGGGGTAAAGTGAGGTGGGGTAAAGTGAGGTCGGGTAATATATATATATATCAATTTTGTTATGCTTGCCAAATCCATGCAGTGTGTTCACCATTTCCGTGTGAGTACTAATACTGACAATAACAATAATAATAAAGACAATAATAACAATAATAATAAGTATAATAATAATGACAATAATTATAATGATCATAATAATAATCACAATAATGATAATTGATCAAATATAGATACATATACAGCTAATCAATCTAATCTGACATGTTCACTGCTCTTCCTCTCTTACCTAACCCCCAACCCCAGTGTTATGAATGTACTAAGACATTTAATCACAACATTACACCCAGGAAGCTGGTCACAGCACATGAATGAGTGTAAAGGGTGCGTGTGTGTGGGTGGGTGTGGGTGTGGGTGCAGTCACACAGGGTTTGCCACTGACCTACATATACAGATATGGCTGACCGGAGGTACCCCAATTGGGATGTGGTTGTTTGATTATAGCAACAGAGTAACTAACACGGGGAACCTGGTTCACACTGATTAAGCACTAATATTTTTAAGTTGTTTTACAAATTACTTCCCTAACTAAATATCCTGACAGTAACAAAGGATCTTACAATAATTTTGTTCCTTTCCTGTGATATGTTCCAATAGTAAATCTAGCCCAAACTCATTGTGCCACAGTCATTTATGTCATTTCACTATTGTGAAAATATATATAAAAACGACTGTGGTAATTGAAGCGGACCTTAAATAACCAGCGTCACCAACACGAGGTAAGCTCTCCAACCTGTTATCAAATACCCTATAATACTAAGATGGCTCACGCAGCCTGCACTGTGTAATCAAAATGATCAAACCCACCACTTGGTGTGCTGGCTGTTCTCTTGGTTAAACAGGTGCTATATTATATGTATAAATGTATATATGAATGTGAAAGATGTGTGATGATGGCGATGATGATGATGATGCTGATGCTGATGCATATTTGTTCATAGCAATTTCATATTGATGTATATTCATACTTACCTATCTCATGTTTAATATACTTGTATGTGTTTATATGTGAAACACCAACCAGCAGCTGGGCTGATCAAACCCACCACAAGGTGGCACTGCGAAATTTACATTACCATGGGAGAGATAGGGAGTGAGCCGTTTTAGTGTTACAGGGTCTTTGCTGTTATACACAGCGGTGAAAATCCAAATTGGCAGAGGTCATGGCATGGGGATCATTGATTGTCCCTGAAGGCCATCTACTGTCACAAAATTTCCTGTTATCACCGTATGTCGTCTGCTGTCACATTCATTGTTTGATGTCATTTCATGTTGTCCGCTGTCACTCAATGTTATTTATGTTACTTTCTGTCGTCTGCTGTAAATTTATGTCATCTGCTGTCACTGTATTTGTCTGATGTCATTTCATGTCGTCTGCTGTCACTTTATGTTGTATACTTTCACTGGTTGAAATCCGATTTCATTTTATGTCGTCTACTGTCACTGGATGTTATCTGCTCTCATCGGTTGAAATCTTATGTCATTTCATGTCATCTGCTGTCACTGTATGCAATCTGATGTCATTTTATGTATACAGCTGTCACTCTATGACGTATGGTGTCAGTTCAAAGTCTGGTGTGATTTTATATCACCTGCTCTCATCTCATATCGTATGTTGGGACGTCATATCGTCTGCTTTCACGTTTTATCGTCTAGTGTAACGTTTGGTGTCATTTTTGTTTGTCTGTTCTCATCTCACATCGTATGGTGTGACGTCATATCGTCTGATTTCACGTCATGCCATCTACTAGAACGTCTGGTGTCATGTTTTTGTCGTCTGTTGCGAAGAGCATCCATTAAAATGTCATTCTCACACAAAGTAAATTATAATGCTGCGCTAAGTACCGTCTGCTGTTGGCATGGTTACAGCATGCGCAGATGATTGTCTGGCAATTCCCGCCAATAATCCCAAGGTGAAAGGGTCACGGCTTGGTGAGGTCAGCTTCTATATTTGTTTGACAAGATGAGATCACCAGCAAAATATATGCGCCCTATCAGCTGACATATTATTTTCTCTGTCAACTGAATTTTCATCTGAATAAGAAAAGTCAGGGCTGAGATATATCAATTTTGGTCAGAGTGAGACGAGTGGTATTTGCAGGACAGCGCCATCAGATTAGCTGTAATTTAGGAGGGATTTAGGACAGGAATTTTTGGATGGTTCCTAGATTTTTAGAAATTTGATGTAGGTTGAGATGAGAGATGGTGGTGTTCACTTCTCGTATATACTGATCGGACCGGATGACTGGATCGGATAGAGCGTTGGCTGTCGTCTCATGTGCAAAATAAGGCTAGGAAACCCCCATTAAGCTGAACTGCAAAGGGGCATGTGATATGTCACGGCCCACCAGCGGGACGCCCAATGGAAGGTAACCATGCCAAAAGTAGCCAGATAACACACCACACAGCTACGTACAAGCCTATGATATGTAAATAGGAGTAGGCTAGTCTAGTAATAAGAGTAGAACAAAATAATGGATTTGATCAACATTCTTTGTGACATGGAATGAATATTAAATCACTGTAATGCAACCTGAATTATGGCTTGTATTTTATTAAATGTATACCAACATTTATTTGTCATGCTTTCATTTCTTTCATAAAAATTACTTCAAAATAATTTGAAGTAGATTTTAATGATCAACCTAATTTATGTATCTAAAAGAAAATGTGGCCTAAACTCAAAACCATTGGATTATGAAATGTTAAGCAATGGTAATCGCTTGAAAATTTTCCCTTGTTTTGACTCATTTGATTTGGCCTTGGAGGTACACAGGACAAGTAGTTTATAGTAGGGAAGAAAAAACCATACTGGGGCTATCCATTATCTGTCCATGTGAACACCAAGTTTCCTTGAGGTCATTAACCCGCATGAATCTACCTGTGCCTGTAACCCCCCTCCCCACCCCCCACCAACTTGTTCCCTGTTGAGGTAAGTGCAGCCTACTATTACACAAAGGCAGGCTGAGCAAACTAGGGTTGTTGCAATTTGCACACGGCACATGTGATTAAAAGGGGTGGTGTGTACAAAAAAAGACACCTTACAACAAAATGGTGGGCATGAGCATGGTTCCTCTGAAGATGTAGAGATTAGAGTACAAGAAGCGACATCACATATGTGGTTAGATCTGTCAGCAATCATTGGCACACAGCTGGGGATCTTGGGAAGGGAAAGCCGAAAACAGGCGAATGCTTTGGTAATGTTGGCTCAGCGGCAAGGACCTGGGGGAGCGGGTGGAAAGGGGGGAGGCTCCAGAGACTATTACACAAGGAACCCATCTAATGAGCAACTCAACTAACCGCAATGATCAAATCTTCATTGTTGGTATATTCGTTGCTTAAAGTTGCATAGTCCGATGGTTTTGAGTTTCTGTCATTTTTCCGAGATAAATACGTTAAATTGATTGTTACAATCTACCTTACTTTAGTCTGAAGTAACTTTTATTTTAAATGGTAAACTTTTGAGATATTTGAAGCACAGGCATGTAAAATTAGTTTTAGCAGGCATGCCAAAACTATGACACCATAGGCTTCAGCGGTAACAGGTTCTATTAAATTGACTTTCTATATGGCAACAAATGCTTAATAAGTGCCTGAGTATCTAAGTTAGATATGTAGAATAAATTCTGGATAATTGTTTTGGTTTTGAAAATTTGATACTTCGTTGGACTATGCAGCTTTAAGTGTGGGGAAATTTCAATCACAGACAATTGTTCTTCCTTATTCCACTGCTCCTTGCCCTCCCCTTGTAATGCAGAGTGCCAGGCTAGGTAGCGACAAGTATAATTTTTCAAAGTCATCAGTATCCTATACCTGCCACATGGGAAATAGGCACTCAACTCTTTTGCGCGTCCTGTTCTAATATGACCGAAGATGTTGCTATGACGTAAAGCAACAACCAACAAACAACAGCTTTTGGGCATGACTTCCAGTTTTGAAGATTATTAAGTAAACAAAAATAAATAAAAATTAGGCAGCCAGCATCATGACCTATATATATATATAACACAGCACTCGGCAATTAGGTAGCTACCAGCTCCCGTTATATAGATATATGTGATGTAAAGCATATTATGCATATATAAAGATACGAAAAGGAATATTTCACATTATTATGATTATTGTTATACTCCGTAAGACGCAACACTGAAGCCGTGGCGCCATCTTGGTCTACCTCTCTTCAACCGGATGTTGGCCACTGTCAGTCACACCGGAGGATCTTTCTTAATATACAGAACCTAAGTCTAATTAACCAACTAATATATTATCTGCCGAAGAATAAAAATAACATCAGGTGAAATGCCAGTCAGATTCCAGGCTTGTATAGTGTGCGGAGCCACAGAGTTCCAGGCTTTGTCCTCGTTGGTTGTTGGAGTTTTACGTCCTGGCAACATCTAAGGTCAATGAAGGACGCAAGATAACACAAACATTGTCCAGGCATACCTGACTCAATACTTCTACTTCAGGGAAATAACCAACTTAGGGGCCCAGTCCTTACACGCGGTATGCGGTATGCGGTATGCGGTATGCGGCATGCGGTATGCGAATGGCATGATTCCTTACACACGGTATGCGGTATGCGGTATGCGGCACACGACTGGCTATATTTAAAAATTAAAAATAAACAATTATTCTCCATGCTGCTCTGTATATGACCAAATATTGCATTTATATCTATGTATGTTTTCGTACGTCACATGGGGGTTCCTACCTTTATTATAACCAAATTATAGATAAGTATTCATATTTCTGTGCATATGGTAGCATTGTTAGCTTTCCCCTAACCGTATGTCTCCCGGGTGCCCAGCTCACCATGTGTTTCCCCTCCTCACCCCTGTGTGAGACCGTTCCGTAATGCTCAGTCGCCTCTCCTAGTGTTAAACTAATGGACACATCAGACTCAGGTTTCTATTCGCACCCTGCATACCGCATACTGCATGCCGCACCGATCGCTACATGGACCGATCGGAAAATGCATTCGCATTCGCATTCGCATTTGCTTACCGCATACCTCATGTAAGGAATGTAGCCCATAGGTTTCAAGGCGTTTCGATTTTTTGTTGCATTCGCATTCGCATACCGTATACCGCATACCGCATACCGCATACCACGTGTAAGGAATGTACCCTTTATGGTTGGTTATTTCCCGTCATGGTTTATCTCTAACTGCACTATGAATGAGCAGACATAAAAAGACTACATAGCCGGAAATACTTGCTCGATAAGAACTCTAGGCACACCACTTCCTCAATAGGCTCTCCTGCTGAGTCTTTTCTTTGTGTCATTTCATTAAATTGTTCCATTATGTTCATTTCAATTTGACTGTGATTTGTTTTGGTGATACTATCCAAACTGTGCATTATATCTGTCATGTGTATTATATCACATTAATAGAGCATCCATTCTGGCTTATTCGTTCTATACGGCCATATATATATAATGGACGGGTTTATCCTTGAAGATGAAATGTGGTCGATTTACAGGGTTCTTGGCGGTGCAGCAGAGGAGGCTGTTAGTAACATGATATAGGAGGGTGGGTGGGAGGGTGGGGGTGAGGGGGGGTAGAGTGGGATAGGTACGGTTGGCATGGTGGGAGAGGGGGTTAGGTGGGGTGAGCGGTGGGAGTGGTTAAGGTGGGATGGGTAAGGTTGACATGGTGGGAAAGGGGGTTGGGTGCGGGAGAGAGGTCGGGTGGTTGGGTTGGGAAGAGTAATGGTGGCTTAGTGGGAGGGGGTTTGGTGTGGGTGAGGGAAGTGATGGATAGGGTGGGATGGGTACGGTTGATATGGGTGGAGAGGAGGTTATGTGTGGTGAGGGAGGGGATGGTTAGGGTGGGATGGGTAAGGTTGATTGGGTGGGAGAGGAGGTCGGGTGAGGTGAGGGGGTAGGGTGGTTAGGTTTGGTTGTGGGAGAGGGGGTTGGGTGGGGGTGAGGGGGGGGCGGGTTATATGGGATGGGTACGGTTGGCATGGTGCGAACGGGGGTTGGGTGAGGGAGAGCGGGTGGGGTGGTTAGGTTGGGATGTGTAAGGTTGGCATGGTGGGAGAGGAGGTTGGGTGGGGATGAGGGGGTGTGGGGTGGTTAGGGTGTGATAGGTAAGGTTGGCATGGGGCAAGGGGTTTGTGATGAGAGCGGGTGGGGTGGTTTGGTTGGGATGGGTAATGGTGGCTTAGTGGGAGGGGGTTTTGTGTGGGTGAGGGGAGTGGATGGTTAGGGTGGGATGGGTAAGGTTGATTGGGTGGGAGAGGAGGTTGTGTGGGGGGAGGGGAGGGGATGGTTAGGGTGGGATGGGTAACATTGATTGGCTGGGAGAGGAGGTTGTGTGGGGGGAGGGGAGGGGATGGTTAGGGTGGGATGGGTAACATTGATTGGGTGGGAGAGGAGGTTGTGTGGGTGTGAGGGGAGGGTATGGTTAGGGTAGGATGGTTAAGGTTGTCATGGTGAGAGAAGAGGTTAGTGAGGAGAGGGGAGGGGTGGTTAATGGCAGCTATCTTGATAGAGCGACCTCTGGGTAGATTGTAGAAGCCGGAAGTGCCTAGAAAACCATGTAACTAAAGAAGCCGAAGTCACGTGTCAAATGCAGCATCTTGCGAAAGGCTTGCGAAAGGTCATGTCATGACAGCTGGCGAGAATCCCATCATGTCGTGAAGTATTCATGACATCATAATGACTCTCCGTTAGATATTATTTCTGCACTGGATTAACCGATTCCCAGCGCCACCTACTAATTCAACACTACACTAGTGCCCTTACCTTATTGCTTCCACACTCTGATAAGTTCTAAAACAAGTGCATTCGTGACATTCTCTTGAATTAATGTGTTGGTTGACTGCATGTTTATGTTGATTTAATGTTGATATTGCATAGTTAACTTTATTATTGATATACCGGTGTATCTAATAGCTTATTCCTCTTCAATGATCTCACTCGATGCTAATGCGGTGTCTAGTGAGGACCACTTGATTTCATCCTACTGGGTGTTGGTGGGCCAAGTAGTCCTCACTCGATGTCGCATCGCCCACTCTTGGCTGACTCATGAATTTTTACTCAAAGGAGAACCACCCGCTGAGTGCGTTGGGTGTCATTGCCCACTAATTGCCCTGTCACATTACAACGTATCTCGCCAGCACGCCGCCAACATGGAAAATCACTTTTTTACGTCGAGATGCATCAAACTTCCCGGTGCAGGGGGAAAAGTTTGACGTCAGTGCAACGAAAGTGGCTGTAAGCGTAGAGTGCGCCCGACGTTGTGGTAACGTATGTCGACGCATGAGAAAAAAAACTAAAAAAGTTGGGCACAACGTGTGGCTAACGAGCCTCTCGCGTACGCGGCATGTACCTAGCGTTGGCATAACATGCTCCCAACGTTCTGCTAGCGACCGTCCGACATGTTGCACAACATATGAGAGCGTAGTGCCAGCGCATAAGCGATGCATCTCCAATGACACTCCAGCATGTTTCTGCGTTGCGCCAGCGTGCCCCAGCACGCCAACGTTACCAGACGCGTGCCCTATACATCAAAAATGTTGAGACACGGTGGAGAAATGCCAACTGCGCGTCAGCCATACGTTATGCATACGTTAGAACAACGTCTTCATACGTTGGTGCTACATAGCCAACGCGCTGAGGGAACGCTCTCCGTCAGAGGAAAAAAAGTCAACATAGGACAACATAACAACAACGTTCCTCCAATGTACATGTAACGTAAATCGAGGTACCCCTAACGCTTACATAATGTATGGCGGACATAAGATCCACACGTTGTCAAACATTGTCGTGCGTCGAAAGTTTTGTGCATGCACAAAACTTTGCCGACCCCGTGACGTGTGATGCCATATCTCGATGAATGTTGACGCACATTGACGTATACCAGTGCACGCCTAATGTGCGTGTAACGCATACTGACGTATCCCAACATAGCGGCAAAAAATCACATACATCGACGTACATTGTCGCGAAGCGTCGTAATGTTACCACACCATAACACTCAGACACATTCTGCTTGAATGTGTAAATTGAATGGCTTTGCACCAACAATGTATTAATGTACATACATTTAGTATGTAAGATAAGTCTTTTTCCAGTGTAAATCATAAACAATTTTAGAATTGCTACGAACAAATGGAGTACATTGCATCCAGTAATTCTAGTGCTGGAGATTCGTGGGTTCAAACCCCTGCCGAGTGGAAGCAATGACTTGCAAAATGTATACTTGTCACTTCCTAGCCTCGCACTCTGCATTAATAGGATAGGGCAATGACTGGTTAGATCAGTATCGGGATAATGTAACTGAGTGGAATATTAGGTCATGATCCTGACCGCCTGGTCTTCCAGTGAGGTAGAACTATGAAGTCACCATAGGTTTGCTTGTTGGCGTTTAACATTCTAGCAACATCTAATATCCTATCAGGATGGGCACTGACTTGTGACAATGCTGAGTCAAGCCGACATTATAGTGCTGCCTCAGTGGAAGACCAGGCTCCAGAGACAATGACCCGAATTACCATTCAGTCACATTATCCTGATACGAAGCTAACCAGTCCTTGCCCTATCCTAGAAATCTTGAGCGCCAGGCTAGGTAGCAATATGTTTCAATTTTCTAAGTCATTATTGCTATTACTCGAACAGAAATCGAACAACAGACCTTCTGCACGACCTTCCGCACGGGAAGCCTGCACTCTACCGTGTCCAGTCACCATAGGTGAACACTGTGTACATGGCAAGTCAGTACCCATCATGACATGACCTGAAATGTTATCAGGACATAAAACACCAACGACCAAACAAAACAAACATGGTACCCTTTAGTTATATGCGTTAGGAAAACTACGCAATTCGATTGGCATTTGCTTCTAACAGGTTTAGTGGTGGAGGGGTGGGCATGTCCTTTGCTGTCCGCATGTCTCCATAGCTGTCTCTAGATGTGTTCCGGAGGCAAGTTGACACACATGGATAGATACATGTATGATAAGGGTGGTTCTCCCTACTTGAATTGCGAAACCAAAAGAAAGAAAGAAAGAAATACAGAAAGAAAGAAAGAAAGAACGAAAGAAATAAAGAAATAAATAGAGAAAGGACACAAACACCTGAGCACAGGTGTAACGATTTCAATTTCCCCCCTTTCTAAGTTCCCCCCGGGAATCTGAAAATGTTTTTAATTTCCTTCCGGAGAAATTGAAAACGTTTTCAGATTCCTGGGAGGGAAATAAAAAACAGTTTTCAGATTCCTCCCCTATTTTCAAATTCCCCCCTCCAGGAATTTTAATTTGTTTAAAAAACTTTTTAAAAACATTTTAAAATTCAGACCCATAATATTTATTCCTTAGCCATCTTGGAGACTTTTTGTGTCATTTGGGGTGAAATATGTTTTGTTGTACTAGTAATAATTTCCATTATGCTATTCTCTGTGTATTATTATATTTGTCATGAAAAATATAACAAAAATAACAAAAATAAAGAAAATTCCCCAAAAATGGGGGGAGGGAAAGTTAAAACGAGGGAGGGAAAACGAAAACGTTTTCAAATTCCCATGGGATGAATTTGAAAAAGTTTTCAAGTTCCCATGGGGGAACTTCAATCAGGGGGGAATTTAAAATCTTTACACCAGGTCAGACTTTATTCCCCCCATCATTTTCTGAGATTAACATGTTAGGTTGATAGTTATAATCTACCTCAAAGGAATTTTTATTTATTTCAAATGGCTAACTTTTGAGATATTTGAAGTGCAAATATAGATAATTAATTTGGGAAAGCACGCCTAATGTTTTACTGCTGGACGGGTATGAACTTGTGACAGTACACACTCATGGCAACTATATACTGCTGCCCCACTGGGAAATCCGGCCGCCAGCTTCATGACCCGATATCCCACTTAGTCACAGTATCCTGACACCAAGCTAACCAGTCCTTGCTCTATCCTATTAATGCTGAGCACCAGGCTAGGAAGCGACAAGTACCAATTTGATAAGTCATTGCCTTGACTCAACTGGGAAATGAACTCCCGATCTCCCACACGCGAGGCCTGCGCTGTACAGATTTGGCCACCGCGCCTGATACCGAATCGGTAGGAGTGCAGGCTTCCCGTTCGGAAGGTCGGGAGTTTGATTCGCGTTTGAGTCAAATCAGTGACTTACAAAATGTATGCGTATCGCTACCTAGCCTGGTGCTCGGCATTACTAGGATAGGGCAGTGACTGATTAGCTCAGTGTCAGGATAATGTGACTGAGTGGGATATCGGGTCATGGTGTCAGCAGTCTGATCATCCAGTGAGGCAGCACTATAAAAGTGCCCAGCTTTAAAGGTATTTGTATCTATTGAATTAGAAATCCTAAGCCAACCTTGTATGTCAATGTAAAACGATTTGATGTACCTCATACTCATTACTTATTGCATTATGTACACTTTAATTTCAAAATTTACTTCACATTTCAATGTACTGTTTAAACCATGTAAACACCTTTATCCCTTTAACACTTATGGTCAGAAGCGAGACAAATGATATGGCACTGACACAAGATATATATGAATAAATTCCATTTACCAAAAAAGAAGCGTGCACTGTCACAAGTCGGTACCCATCCTAACATGACCTTAGATATTGCAAGGACGTAAGACTCCAACAAACATGTAAGCACACATGTCCAGTGTCTGTTCGAGGCAGGGGCGATCAGGGTCCAGGCTTGTGACAGCCATATTAATAAGCACGTGTGTCGCCACATGGGAGGAAAGTTCCTCCTGGCGCAAAGCCTGACCTTGGCCGTCAAGGACGCGGCCCGGTCTGACGACGCTGTGTAGCAGGAAATACGGCGAGGGGAGCGTGGACGTGTGTGTGTGTGGGGTGGGTGGGGGGGTGACTGGTGGCGTCCTGGTGGTGGTAGCGGTGGGGGGGGGGGGGTGAATGGTGGTGCGGTGGTGGTATGTTACTGGTAGCATCGTGATGGTGGTGGTGCTGTGGTGTGGTGGTGCGGTAGTGTTGTGGGGGTGGTGTAGTTGTGATGTAGTGTGGCGGTGGTGTAGTGGTGTGGTGGTGGTGGTCGCCTGGTGGTGTGACAGTGCTGCAGTGCGGCAGTGGTGCTGGTGTAGTGGTCCTGCAGTGTGGTAGTGCTGCAGTGTGGTGGTTGTGTAGTGGTGCTGCAGTGGGGTGCTGGTGTAGTGGTCCTGCAGTGTGGTAGTGCTGCAGGGTGGTGGTTGTGTAGTGGTGCTGCAGTGGGGTGCTGGTGTAGTGGCCCTGCAGTGTGGTAGTGTTGCAGTGTGGTGCTGGTGTAGTGGTCCTGCAATGTGGTAGTGCTGCAGGGTGGTGGTTGTGTAGTGGTGCTGCAGTGGGGTGCTGGTGTAGTGGCCCTGCAGTGTGGTAGTGTTGCAGTGTCGTCATGGTGTAGTGGTGATGTAGTGTGGTGCTGGTGTAGTGGCCCTGCAGTGTGGTAGTGTTGCAGTGTGGTGCTGGTGTAGTGGTCCTTCAATGTGATCATGGGGTAGTGGTGCCGCAGTGTGGCAATGGTGTAGTGGTCCTGCAGTGTGGTAGTGCTGCAGTGTGGTAGTGTTGCAGTGTGGTGGTGGAGTAGTGGTGCTGCAGTGTGGTGCTGGTGTAGTGGTCCTGCAGTGTGGTAGTGCTGCAGTGTGGTGCTGGTGTAGTGGTCCTGCAATGTGATCATGGGGTAGTGGTGCTGCAGTGTGGCAATGGTGTAGTGGTCCTGCAGTGTGGTAGTGCTGCAGTGTGGTAGTGGAGTAGTGGTGCTGCAGTGTGGTTCTGGTGTAGTGGTGCCGCAATGTGATGGTGGTGTAGTGGTCCTGCAATGTTATGGTGGTGTAGTGGTCCTGCAGCGTGGCGGTGGTGTAGTGGTGATGAAATGTGGTGATGGTGTAGTGGTGCTGCAGTGTGGTGTGTGTGTGGAAGTAATGTATTGTTTAGTGACTGTTTTAGTGACAATGTACTGTATAATAGTAATATGTGTTACACTAATATAAGGTGTGGTAATAATATAATGTGTCCTAGTAATGTACCCAGCTGAAGGAGTGTAATGTATGCTAACATACTCTGTAGTAGTAATATATTGTGTACTGTATAGTTGTAATATACGGTGTAGTAGTAAAGTAAAAGTTATAGTGCTGACGCACTGGTAACAATATGGAAATGACAGCATCATGACAGGGTAAGTGATGGATAACGACATGCTGGGAGTGACAGGCAGTCTGCTAATGACGGCCATTTGTATTGGGATGTTTGTGGTGTTATGGTGTGACATAGTGGTGGTGTAGTGGTGGTGTAATAGTGGTTTAGTTATAGTGTGATGGTAGTCAGGTTATCTGGTGATGGTTGCGTTGTTATGAGGTGAGAGTGGTAGTGTGTTGGTGGTGGTGTTTTGGTGGTGGTTTAGTGGTGTGATGGTAGTCAGGTTATTTGGTGATAGTTTTGTAGTGGTGGTGGTGTGCTGGTTATGTAGAGGTGCGTGTAGTGGTGGTGGTGTTCTGGTGATGTAGAGGTGCATGTAGTGTTGATGCTGTGCTGGTGATGTAGAGGTGCATGTAGTGGTGGTGGTGTGCTGGTGATGTAGAGGTGCATGTAGTGGTGGTGATGTGCTGGTGATGTAGAGGCTCATCTAGTGATGGTGGTATGCTGGTGATGTAGAGGTGCATGTAGTGGTGGTGGTGTGCTGGTGATGCACAGGTGTGTGTAGTGTTGGTGGTGTGCTGGTGATGTAGAGGCTGATCTAGTGTTGGTGGTGTGCTGGTGATGTAGAGGTGCACGTAGCGGTGGTAGTGTGCTGGTGATGTACAGGTGTGTGTAGTGTTGGTGGTGTGCTGGTGATGTAGAGGCTCATCTAGTGTTGGTGGTGTGCTGGTGATGTAGAGGTGCACGTAGTGGTGGTGGTGTGCTGGTGATGTACAGGTGTGTGTAGTGTTGGTGGTGTGCTGGTGATGTAGAGGCTCATCTAGTGTTGGTGGTGTGCTGGTGATGTAGAGGTGCACGTAGTGGTGGTGGTGTGCTGGTGATGTACAGGTGTGTGTAGTGTCGGTGGTGTTCTGGTGATGTAGAGGTGCATGTAGTGTTGATGCTGTGCTGGTGATGTAGAGGTGCATGTAGTGGTGGTGGTGTGCTGGTGATGTAGAGGTGCATGTAGTGTTGATCCTGTGCTGGTGATGTAGAGGTGCATGTAGTGGTGGAGGTGTGCTGGTGTTATGGTGGTGGGTAGTGTTTGTGCTGTGCTGGTGATATGGTGGTGTGTAGTGTGTGTGGTGTGCTTGTGATATGGTGGTGTGTCTAGTGTTGCTGATGTGCTGGTGATATGGTGGTGTGTGTAGTGCTGGTGATGTGCTGGTGATACGGGGGGTTGTGTAGTGCTGGTGATGTGCTGGTGATATTGTGGTGTGTGTAGTGCTGGTGATGTGCTGGTGATATGGTGGTCTGTGTAGTGCTGGTGATGTGCTGGTGATATGGTGGTGTGTGTAGTGCTGGTGATGTGCTGGTGATATGGTGGTGTGTAGTGCTGGTGTGTGTGCTGTGATATGGTGGTGTCTGTAGTGCTGGTGATGTGCTGGTGATATGGTGGTGTGTAGTGCTGGTGATGTGCTGGTGATATGGTGGTGTCTAGTGCTGGTGATGTGCTGGTGATATGGTGGTGTGTGTAGTGCTGGTGATGTGCTGGTGATATGGTGGTGTGTGTAGTGCTGGTGATTGATGTGCTGGTGATATGGTGGTGTGTTTAGTGCTGGTGATGTGCTGGTGATATGGTGGTGTGCATAGTGCTGGTGTTGTGCTGGTGATATGGTGGTGTGTAGTGGTGGTGTTGTGCTGGTGATATGGTGGCATGCGTAGTGCTGGTGATGTGCTGGTGATATGGTGGTGTGTTTAGTGCTGGTGGTGTGATATGAGGCTGGTGTTGTCCTGTCGCTATATAATAATGTCAGTGCTGGTGTGGCTAGTGTGGTGACTTTGACAGTCGACGTGAACTGACATCGACACAGGGATCTGTGAGGCAGAAAGGAGGGAGACAGCGAGCGGCCCCAAATAACACACACCACAGCACCAGCACAGCACCAGCACAACACCAGCAAACCACCAGCACACTACAAGCACAACACCAGCAAAGCACCAGCACAACACCAGCAAACCACCAGCACACCACAAGCACAACACCAGCAAAGCACCAGCACAATACCAGCAAACCACCAGCACACCACAAGCACAACACCACCAAAGCACCAGCACAATACCAGCAAACCACCAGCACACCACAAGCACAACACCAGCAAAGCACCAGCCCAACACCAGCAAACCACCAGCACACCACAAGCACAACACCAGCAACCCACCAGCACAATACCAGCAAACCACCAGCACACCACAAGCACAACACCAGCAAAGCACCACCATAACACGAGCATGACACCAGCACAACACCAGCACAACACCAGCACAGCACCAGCACAACACCAGCAAACCACCAGCACACCACAAGCACAAGACCAGCAAAGCACCAGCACAACACCAGCACGACACCAGCACAACCCCAGCAAAACACCAGCACGACATCAGCACAACACCAGCAAAGCACCAGCACAACACCAGCACAACACCAGCACAACACCAGCACAACACCAGCACAACACCAGCACAGCACCAGCACAACACCAGCACAATACCAGCACAACACCAGCACAACACCAGCACAACACCAGCACAACACCAGCACAACACCAGCACAACACCAGCACAACACCAGCAACACACCAGCAACACACCAGCACAACACCAGCACAACACCAGCACAATACCAGCACAATACCAGCACAACACCAGCACAACACCAATCATCCAGCACCGAGTGCCTGCTGCCAGTTCCTTCACAATGAACCGACATTTGATCAAGGGCCGCGTCCGGGGGGATGGGCCGGGCACGCCGTGCTCTTATTTGATAAGCGCGACCGGCGGGCAGGGGGAGCCCTGAGTGCCAGGTCGGTCTGTGGGCGGGAGAAGGTGGCCGGTACCCCCGGCAACCCAACCCCCTCGGTACCCCCGTCGTGCTGCCTGCCGCCCGGTACCCGCTGCGGTGTCCGCTGCGCAGAGCCGGCGACCCCGGGGCCAGCAGCGGGGAAGGGTGTCCGGGGAGTCGGGGAAGAAACAGCTCGTCTCTTGGGGTATCAGCACTGTGTGTTGGGGTATCAGCACTGTATGTTGGGGTACCAGCAATGTATGTTGGGATACCGGCACTGTGTGGTGCGGTACCAGCAATGTGTGTTGGGGTACCCACACTGTGTTGGGGTACCAGCACTGTATGTTGGGGTACCAGCAATGTATGTTGGGATACCGGCACTGTGTGTTGCGGTACCAGCAATGTGTGTTGGGGTACCAGCACTCTGTGTCGGGGTACCAGCAATGTGTGTTGGGGTACCAGCACTGTGTGTTCGGGTACCAGCAATGTATGTTGGGGTACCAGCAATGTATGTTGGGATACCAGCACTGTGTGTTGGGGTACCAGCAGTGTATGTTGGGATACCAGCAATGTATCTTGGGATACCAGCACTTTATGTTGGGGTACCAGCAATGTATGTTGGGGTACCAGCACTGTATGTTGGGGTACCAGCACTGTATGTTGGAGTACCACCAATGTATGTTGGGATACCAGCACTGTGTGTTGGGGTACCAGCAATGTGTGTTGGGATACCAGCAGTGGATGAGGAACCAGTGCCTGCTGTGTTTGGTCACAAGCACTCTGAGCTGGGCCTGATGTGTTTTGTAGCGAACACTCTGAGTGTAGTGGAACCAGTGCCCTATCTGGACTCAGGGCTTGAGGGGGTGTCGCTTCTTTTATCTGCGTGGTATTTGCCGTGTGGTATATCTGTCGTTAGTCGGGTCGGTGTCGTTTATATTTGTGTATTTAGTTACTATGTGTTTGTTCTTATTTTAAAATGAGGCTATGTTTATTTGTGTTTAGATACGCAAATCTAAATATAATATTACACCATAGTGTCCTATTGTAGCAAGATAGTCGCCTCCAGATCTGGGACCAGACGGGATGGCCGACTGAGGTGAGCGTCCGGATTTAGGTAAATAGGATCAATTCTAGGTCTGTGATTTTCGTTTCGAAACTGTTATGCTTCAAGGCACGGTCACATACACGTTAGTGGATGTAGTTGAACGTAGTGGAGGCTAACGTAGTTGGACATAGTTGAACGTAGTTGAACTTAGTTGAACGTAGTTGAACGTAGTGCAGGCTAACATAGTTGAACGTAGTTGAACGTAGTTGAACGTGATTGAACGTAATTAAACGTAATTGAACGTAGTTGAACGTAGTTGACCGTAGTTGAACGTAGTTGAATGTTGTTGAACGTAGTTGAACGTAGTTGAACGTAGTTGAACGTAGTTGAACGTAGTTGAACGTAGTTGAACGTAGTTGAACATACCAGCATCCACACGTCTCTGGTACTTTCAACTATGTTCAACTATGTTAGCCTGCACTACGTTCAACCATGTCCACTAAGGTGTATGTGACAGGGCCTTGAATTGGACTAGGTTGCTTTCTCTAAATATTCATATTCTAGAAATATTAATTGTACTATGAATAGAACTTCTAGGAAAAGCTCCAGGACTGATCGATCTAATTTCCCGGCACATACTAGTCCCAGTGCCCATGGTTGTAGGTCAAATAGGCCATTTTATGATGTCATGCCTGGAAGTTATACATGGAATTTGCAGATTATGAGACATCGTTGAAGGGATTCAAATTCAATATTAGTCAAAGTAGGCTTTGGGATATTTTCTTTGGTACCGAACTAGTTTGCCTTATCGGTAGAGCGCATGCTTCTCGTGCGGAACGTCGGAAGTTCGATTCCTGGTCGAGTGAAACTGATAACTTACTAAATTGATACATGTTGCCATTCAGCAAGGCACTCAGCATTACTAGGATAAGGCAAAGACTGGTTAGCTCAGTATCAGGATAATGTGGCTGTGGGATATAAAATCATGGTCTCCCAGTGGGGCAGCACTATAAACTCGCCATGAGTGCGCACTGTCACAAGTCGGTACCTGTCCTTCTCCTGATATGACCTTAGATGTTGCCAGGACATAAAACTACAACAAACAAGCAGAATTTTGGATGGCAAGATGGAAAAGTGGGAGAAGGGGAGGTAGAGGTGAGGAAATGGGATTTGGGATGGGAAGAGGAGGAAGCGGGAGAGGGGGAGGTAGAGGTAGGGGAAGGTGATGGGTATGGGAAGAGGGGGAAGTGGAAGAGGTGGAAGTAGAGGTAGGGGAAGGGGATTGGTATGGGAAGAGGAGGAAGTGGAAGAGGTGGAAGTAGAGGTAGGGGAAGGGGATGGGTATGGGAAGAGGAGGAAGTGGAAGAGGTGGAAGTAGAGGATGGGGAAGGTGATGGGTATGGGAAGAGGAGGAAGTGGTGGAAGTAGAGGTAGGGGAAGGGGATGGGTATGGGAAGAGGAGGAAGTGGAAGAGGTGGAAGTAGAGGCAGGGGAATGGGATTGGGTTGGGAAGAGGGGGAAGTGGAAGAGGTGGAAATAGAGGTGGAGGAGTGGGATTGGGATGGGAAGAGGGGGAAGTGGAAGAGGTGGAAATAGAGGTGGAGGAGTGGGATTGGGATGGGAAGAGGGGGAAGTGGAAGAGGTGGAAATAGAGGTGGAGGAGTGGGATGGGTATGGGAAGAGGGGGAAGTGGAAGAGGTGGAAGTAGAGGTAGGGGAAGGGGATTGGTATGGGAAGAGGAGGAAGTGGAAGAGGTGGAAGTAGAGGTAGGGGAAGGGGATGGGTATGGGAAGAGGGGGAAGTGGAGAGGTGGAGTAGAGGTAGGGGAGGGGGGTGGGTATGGGAAGATGAGGAAGTGGAAGAGGTGGAAGTAGAGGTAGGGGAAGGGGATGGGTATGGGAAGAGGAGGAAGTGGAAGAGGTGGAAGTAGAGGTAGGGGAAGGGGATGGGTATGGGAAGAGGAGGAAGTGGAAGAGGTGGAAGTAGAGGTAGGGGAAGGGGATGGGTATGGGAAGAGGAGGAAGTGGAAGAGGTGGAAGTAGAGGTAGGGGAATGGGATTGGGATTGGAAGAGGGGGAAGTGGAAGAGGTGGAAATAGAGGTGGAGGAGTGGGATTGGAATGGGAAGAGGGGGAAGTGGAAGAGGTGGAAATAGAGGTGGAGGAGTGGGATGGGTATGGGAAGAGGGGGAAGTGGAAGAGGTGGAAGTAGAGGTAGGGGAAGGGGATTGGTATGGGAAGAGGGGGAAGTGGGGGAAATGGGGAGAGGGGAATGGGTGAAGATGGGAATGTGGAGAACAGGTGGAGATGGGGGAAGGGGGTGGGAAGGAGGGTAGTGGAAGAGGGAGGTGGGGATTGGGGATGTGGATAGAAAAGACTGGAAATGGGAAGGGGAGGGGTATAGGGGATGGAGACGGGAAGATGGGGATGGCGGGAGGAGGATTGAGACAGGCGGGGGTGGGGGTGGGGGTGGGGGCTGCCTTTGTCCATTGCCAACCTCCCGGCGGGTTCCCAGACACACCCCGCCCGTCGCAACACATGTCCGCCTTCCGTTCTCTCCCCACGCGCCGAGGGGACTGGCCTCTTTAAGAACACAAGCAGTATCGACTGGTTGCCTGCGTGTGTGTTTGTATTTGTTTGTTTGTGTTTGTGTTCAAATCCAGACAGGATATGATACTCATGTCCACACACGTATACTGTCAAAGTCTCAGCTGGGCTCCATGATGGCCAAACATGGTGTCTCCCACCCCTCCACCCTCCCCCCCCCCCCACCATACACAGACTCCGCCTCCCCCCTACATCCACCCTCAACTTCCACCCTCTCATCTACACAGTACTGACGCCCCCCCCCCCACACACACACATACACTCCCTCCCGTCCACTCACCCTCACCCTTCACCCACTCATCTCCCCGCTACTGATGCCTCCCACACACACACAGACTCACCCTCCCCCTACATCCACCCTCACCCTCTACCCACTCAACTACACAGTAGTGACGCCTAACCCCCCCCCCTCCCCCCACACACACTACACTCCCTCCCGTCCCTCCACACTCACCCTTCACCCACTCAACTACACAGTACTGACGCCCGCCCCCCCCCCCCCCCACAACTATACACCTCCTCCGTCTACTCACCCTCACTCCCCACTCATCTCCCCGCTACTGATGCCTCCCACACACACAGACTCACCCTCCCCCCTACATCCACCCTCACCCTCCACTCACTCATCTTCACGCTACTGATACACACCCTCACGCCTCCCCCTCACATAATCTCCCTACCCTTACACATACCTTCATGCTTCCCCTCACTCACCTCCACAGTGGCTTCTCCCCCCACACACCCCTACACCCACCCTGGTCTCACCCCACTCACCCCACCTCATTAGCATATTCAGAGCTGCTACTCCCGAATCCCACCCCTCCCCCACCCTTCACTCTCGCGCCTCCCCTGACTCTTCTCCACCCTCACACCTCTCCCCAACCACTCAACCACCCTCCCCCCCTCCAAACACAAGCACACTCTGTCACCTACCAACAGGCATCTGTCATGTCTGAACCTACTCTACACATTCACCGCCTTGAACTAATACTAGGTGGCAACGACCCCGTGGTCCTCCCGGGGTCCTGCCTAGGCCCCCTCGGGTCCTCCAGGGTCCTCTCGAGTCCTCTCCGGGTCCTCCCGGGGATTGCTTCGACTGTCTTCCGCCTGACATGGTCATGCTGTAGGAGATAATGAAGGCAGGCACATCAGCATAAATGTAGCGTATGTGTAGCGGGTATGTGTAGTATGTGTAGTATGTGTAGTATGTGTAGTATGTAAAAAAAAACCCCCCCCACTTCGACTGTCTTCCCCTGACAGTCATCTGTAGAATAATGAAGGCAGGCACATCAGCATAAATGTAGCGTATGTGTAGCGGGTATGTGTAGTATGTGTAGTATGTGTAGTATGTGTAGTATGTGTAGTATGTGTAGTATGGGTAGTATGTGTAGTGTGTGTAGTATGTGTAGTATGTGTAGTACGTGTAGTATGTGTAGTATGTGTACTGTGTGTAGTATGTGTAGTATGTGTAGTATGTGTATGTGTAGTATGTGTGGTATATGTAGTATGTGTAGTATGTGTAGTATGTGTACTGTGTGTAGTATGTATAGTATGTGTAGTATGTGTAGTATGTGTAGTATGTGTACTGTGTGTAGTATGTATAGTATGTGTAGTATGTGTAGTATGTGTAGTGTGTGTAATGTGTGTAGTATGTGTAGTATGTGTATTATGTGTAGTATGTGTAGTATGTGTAGTATGTGTAATGTGTGTAGTATGTGTATTATGTGTAGTATGTGTAGTATGTGTAGTATGTGTAGTGTGTGTAGTATGTGTAGTATTGTAGTATGTGGTATATGTGTAGTATGTGTAGTATGTGTTATATGTGTAGCATGTGTAGTATGTGTAGTGTGTGTAATATGTGTAGTATGTGTAGTATGTGTAGTATGTGTAGTATGTGTAGTATGTGTAGTATGTGTAATATGTATAGTATGTGTAATATGTGTAGTATGTGTAGTATTTGTAATATGTGTAGTATGTGTAATATGTGTACTGTGTGTAGTATGTGTTATATGTGTAGTATGTGTATTATGTGTAGTATGTGTTATATGTGTAGTATGTGTAGTATGTGTAGTATGTGTTATATGTGTAGTATGTGTAATATGTGTAATATGTGTAGTATGTGTAGTATGTGTAGTATGTGTAGTATGTGTAGTATGTGTAATATGTGTAGTATGTGTAGTATGTGTAGGATATGTAGCATGTGGAATGTGTCTAGTATATATATATAATTTGTGTAGTATGTGTAGCATGTGTAGCATATGTAGTATGTGTAGCATGTGTAGCATATGTAGTATGTGTAGCATGTGTAGCATATGTAGTACGTGTAGTATGTGTACTATGTGAATTATGTGTAGTATTGTAGTATGCGTAGCATGTGTAGCATGTATATATATTATTTGTTGTATATACTCTGTGGTATGTGTAGGATACATGATATATGTAGCATGTGTAGTATGTGTAGCATGTGAACTATGTGTAGTATTATAGTATGCGTATCATGTGTATTACTTGTAGTATATGTACTGCATGTAGTAGGTGTCATGATCATCATAATCATGCTATTGGTCGTGACGCGACAAAGACTGCTTTCATTACTTGAATGCCGCTCTCCATTTAGCTCTCTGCTGTGAGAGTTGCATCCATGTGTCGGTCACGGTTGTACATTTCATGAAAGCTGCCTGCAAAAGTGTTGAAGTGCTGCTGGCTTTTGCAAGTTACCAGCAGAACTCTCTCTGCGAGCAAATAGAGGTTTCACACCGGCAAGAACATGCCAAGACAGGCGCAAAACTATTTGTCCTTGCAGTGGCTGGTCGGGAGATGTTGGGAGTTCCATACATCAACCGCCCTTAATGCTGCCACAGTGACATGGTTTTCTGTTTAGGGTTTGCTCCCTTCGCGTTCGATTCTGTCAAGAACCTGTACCACAAGGCAGTGGTTTACAACTCTGCAGGGCAGGGGCGTCAAACTCCCTGAGGTATTGCTATACCTGCAATACCTGCACACCAGTAGTAGGTGTAGCATGTGTATATATACTATTTGTTGTATATACTATGCGGTATGTGTAGGATACATGATATGTGTAGTAAGTGTAGTATCTAATATGTGTAGGATACATGATATGTGGCATGTGCAGTCTGCATAGCAGTATGTGTAGTATATGTAGTATGTGTAGTATGTGTAGCATAAATAGTATATGTCGTATGTGTAGCATGTGAATCAGGTGTAGTATGTGTAGTATGCGTAGCATGTGTAATACTTGTAGTATATGTACTACATTTAGTATGTGTACCATGTGTAGTATATACTATTTACTATGTGGTATGTGTAGTATACATAATATATGTAGTATGTGTAGTATATATAGTATGTGTTGTGTGCCTACTATATACTATGTGTAGTATATATACTATCTGGTATGTGTAGTGTCCACAGTATATGTAGTATCTGTAGCATGTGAATGTATGTATAGCATATGTTGTGTATAGGCAGTGTAGTAGGTGTAGCAAGTGTAGCATGTGTACTATGTGTAAAATATGTACTATGTCTAGTATGTTGCATTTGTAGCATGTGTAGTAACTGCAGTCATTGATTACTACTGTAATCATCCAACGATTTGTTGCGCATGAAATATTTGGTTGCATCGACCGGTCGCAGTGGTGGCTACTGGTAAGGACTGACAACTGTCACCCAGTGCTACTTACTGCCACCACAATGCTGCGTTGACAGTCCCGTCATTTCACCTTTTGCATCACCCCTTTCTAGAACACCCCTTTTCTATATATATTTTGTTTTATTTAACGACGCCTCTAGAGCACATCGATTTTCATCATCGGCTATCGTATGTCAAACATATGGTCATTCTGACATATTTCTTTGGAGGAAATCCGCTGCCACCACATAGGCTACTCTTACCGATAAGCAGCAAGGGGACTTTTATATGCACTTTCCAACAAACAGGACAGCACATACCACAGCCTTTGATGAACCAGTTGCGGACCACTGCTTGGAACGGAAAATAACCCAAACTTCTAATGGGTCCACTGATCAGGATCGATAGGATGACTGACATCTTCACAGGTGGACACTCTACCACCTGAGCTACGTCCCGCTCCCTCCTAACACCATTTCCTTTTCACTCACCTGATTCCCTCTATCGTTCCCCCATCTAACTATGTATCACTTGTATCCCCCTGATTCCCTCTATCGTTCCCCCATCTACCTCTGTATCACTTGTATCCCCTTTGTTCAACTCCCTTCCGTTTGAACTCAAGTGACTCGGCTGGTGCTCCTTCTCTGACCTCTGACCCTTTACTTTTATATCTTTTCACTGCCCATCTGTTGCACCCTCCCCTTTCCTTTGTAACACTTCTACAATAATAATAATAATAACATATTTATTTCCACATGATTATTGTACATACAAATTGATATTTATATCAGTAATGTTTCTCATAAAAAGGGAGAAAACAGAAGTACAATACTTATGAGGCGCTTTCCCGATTAAAATAACACATATATATTACTATTACCATAGAAATATTTGTTTTAAATTAAAGTATAATGTATATTAACATTACCTTCAATACTGTAAATTAAATCTCATTGTGTATGCACTAGACTACTACGTATTTTCACCCTGTAAAGTTGATAGATTTTCTTTGTGTACATTCATTGAAACATATATATGTTTTTGGAAAATTTGATATTATTATCAAGTTGTAAAAATATATGGAATTTCGGTTCGGAATTATATATTGGCAGAGAGCATTATTATTCTTGGGCGACGGAGTGGGGACAAGGTTATGTAAACTAAAAGCAATAATGTCCCACTCCCATAGTGACAAGCTATGTGAAATATATGTTCATACATGATGCCTGAGATTAATGAAGAGATGTTCCTATCTAAGAGACAGTACATGATTGTTGACATCTTTCTCCATGCATCCATAAAGAGTGCAATTGGAGAAAAGGCCATTTTAACAGAGATCTATTGTAACTGTCTGCAGCTAGCTGTCCACCCATGACCACGGGGTGGGCCCAGCAGCCTAATCTGCATATGCACACAGAGCACCACCTGCAGCTGGGTTGAGTGACAGCCACCGCTATTGGGGGGTGGCACCTGTCCCGGCTGTGGGGGTTGCCTGATTGGCTGGCTGTGGGACTGCCCAGTTACCCGCGCCCTCTTGGCCCTTTGACCACACTAGCCTCATTTTGAGATTAATTAATTATTCAAGACTCTGCTTCAGACACACTGAAGAGAGATCACTCTACTCCTGGCTCTTGAGTGAGACACAACTACTCTAGAGCAGGACCCCAGACACTCTGTCTGATGCTAGCAAAATTCATATATCTAAATTGAGTTGAGTGCAAAACCCAAGGGACTCCGGTTCAATGGGCTGTAGGCACTGATTCTTAGACAGGCTAAAGAAGTAATGTGATTCTGTGTGAACAGAAGGTAAGGGGTGTGGGTGATAGGTGACTAGTGGGTGTACAGGTATTGATGCCAATAAAGCACAACTTCTTCACTGTAATCTGTGTGACTTGTCTTCCCTTTATTCCTTAGGAGTTTGTTTAAGGGTTGTTTAAGGGAGGCATCAGGGAGCGATATGAAGGGGAAGAGTTGTATGGTATTATCTGGTGTTTATGACATCCAGTAATATTATAAAGTGAATTCCATATTTGTATACCACGTAGATATACATTGCTATCCTCTGCTGTATCATTTAACCTTCTTTGCATCACAGTATCCTCCTGTGTATCCACTCCGCCTTCACCATTCTCACACCCCTTCCCCTGTATAGCACATCTTTCCTCCCCTGTATCGGGTAATCCCCTTTCCTTCACTCCATATCCCCCTTTGTATCTCTTCCCTCTACAAATGTATCAGATATTCCTTTTCTTAAACTTCCCTTCTTTTTGGTATCAATTGATGACCCTTTTGTATTCCCTCCCTCCGTATCTGCATCTGATGTGGTCCCCTTTGGTGTATTCCCTCCCTCTGTATCTGTATCTGATGTGGTCCCCTTTGGTGTATTCCCTCCCTCCGTATCTGCATCTGATGTGGTCCCCTTTGGTGTATTCCCTCCCTCTGTATCTGCATCTGATGTGGTCCCCTTTGGTGTATTCCCTCCCTCTGTATCTGCATCTGATGTGGTCCCCTTTGGTGTATTCCCTCCCTCTGTATCTGCATCTGATGTGGTCCCCTTTGCTGTATTCCCTCCTTCTGTATCTGTATCTGATGTGGTCCCCGTTGGTGTATTCCCTTCCTCCGTATCTGCATCTGATGTGGTCCCCTTTGCTGTATTCCCTCCTTCTGTATCTGTATCTGATGTGGTCCCCTTTGGTGTATTCCCTCCCTCCGTATCTGCATCTGATGTGGTCCCCTTTGCTGTATTCCCTCCCTCTGTATCTGCATCTGATGTGGTCCCCTTTGCTGTATTCCCTCCCTCTGTATCTGCATCTGATGTGGTCCCCTTTGGTGTATTCCCTCCCTCTGTATCTGCATCTGATGTGGTCCCCTTTGCTGATTCCCTCCTTCTGTATCTGTATCTGATGGGTCCCCTTTGCTGTATTCCCTCCTTCTGTATCTGTATCTGATGTGGTCCCCTTTGCTGTATTCCCTCCTTCTGTATCTGTATCTGATGTGGTCCCCGTTGGTGTATTCCCTCCCTCTGTATCTGCATCTGATGTGGTCCCCTTTGCTGTATTCCCTTCCTCTGTATCTGTATCTGATGTGTTCCCCTTTGGTATATTCCCTCCCTCCGTATCTGCATCTGATGTGGTCCCCTTTGGTGTATTCCCTCCTTCTGTATCTGTATCTGATGTGGTCCCCGTTGGTGTATTCCCTCCTTCTGTATCTGTATCTGATGTGGTCCCCTTTGGTGTATTCCCTCCTTCTGTATCTGTATCTGATGTGGTCCCCGTTGGTGTATTCCCTCCCTCCGTATCTGCATCTGATGTGGTCCCCTTTGCTGTATTCCCTCCTTCTGTATCTGCATCTGATGTGGTCCCCTTCGTGTATTCCCTCCCTCTGTATCTGTATCTGATGTGGTCCCCGTTGGTGTATTCCCTTCCTCTGTATCTGCATCTGATATGGCCCCCTTTGCTGTATTCTCTCCCTCCGTATCTGCATCTGATGTGGTCCCCTTTGGTGTATTCCCTCCTTCTGTATCTGCATCTGATGTGTTCCCCTTTGGTGTATTCCCTCCCTCTGTATCTGCATCTGATGTGTTCCCCTTTGGTGTATTCCCTCCCTCTGTATCTGCATCTGATGTGGTCCCCTTTGCTGTATTCCCTCCTTCTGTATCTGTATCTGATGTGGTCCCCTTTGCTGTATTCCCTCCTTCTGTATCTGCATCTGATGTGGTCCCCTTTGCTGTATTCCCTCCTTCTGTATCTGTATCTGATGTGGTCCCCGTTGGTGTATTCCCTTCCTCTGTATCTGCATCTGATGTGGTCCCCTTTGCTGTATTCCCTCCTTCTGTATCTGTATCTGATGTGGTCCCCGTTGGTGTATTCCCTTCCTCTGTATCTGTATCTGATGTGTTCCCCTTTGGTGTATTCCCTTCCTCTGTATCTGCATCTGATATGGCCCCCTTTGCTGTATTCCCTTCCTCTGTATCTGTATCTGATGTGTTCCCCTTTGGTGTATTCCCTCCCTCTGTATCTGCATCTGATGTGGTCCCCTTCGTGTATTCCCTTCCTCTGTATCTGCATCTGATATGGCCCCCTTTGGTGTATTCCCTTCCTCTGTATCTGTATCTGATGTGGCCCCATTTGGTGTATTCCCAACATCTCTATCTGTATCTGATGTGGTCCCCTTTGGTATATTCCCTCCTTCTGTATCTGTATCTGATGTGGCCCCCCTTTGGTGTATTCCCTCCCTCTGTATCGGCATCTGATGTGGTCCCCTTTGAAACCCTCCCTTCCCTTCTGTATCAGTTCATTCCTCATGTGTATCCAATTCTGAGATTGATATGTATCCCCCAGCTGTATCTAACACTTCTCTCCTCTTCTGTTTCCCCTTCTGCACCCCCCTCCTCACATTGTTATACATTCCCCACCTGTATCTAACACCTCCCTCCTCTTCTGTATCAATTCAATCCCCTTCTGTACCCCCTCCTCACATTGATGTTTCCCCACCTGTATCTAACAATTCCCTCCCCTTCTGTATCAATTCATTTCCATCTTATACCCCCTCCTCACATTGTTATACATTCCCCACCTGTATCTAACACCTCCCTCCCCGTCTGCATCAATTCACTCCCCTTCTGTATCAATTCACTCCCCATTGGTATCAAAGTATTCCTTCCACATCACCCGCCCCCTTTTATATCACCTTGTATGTTCCCGAAATGATGAGACATAGTTCGATCAAGAAGCAACACACGTTCCCCGCAACATTCCTGTGCGTCGTTTCACTTGTGATCTCCCATTTTCTTCTCTTTGTTTTTATCTTCATTTAATCCCGTTAGTTTTGCGTTGACGATAAGGATTGAAGCTGAGCCTGCCCGTCCTATTGATCGCCGTCACCAGCGCAGCACGGTGCTGCCTCCTAGCGGGAGTTTGGTGCATGAGGAATCAATGACAGAGTACGGAATGCCACAGCTCAATGCCAATTAGCATAGAAAAATATGCCCCCACCCACAACACCCCTACTACCACCACCACCCCACCCCCACAATCACTACCGCCACCCGCCTACCACCCACAACACCCCTACTACCACCACCACCCCACCACCACAATCACTACCCCCACCACCCGCCTACCAACCCCACCACCCCTACTATCCCCCAAAAACACTACCACCACCACCCGCCTACCACCCCTACTACTCCCACAACCACAATCACCACCACCACCCGCCTACCACCCCCACCAGCCTACCACCCACAACACCTCACCTTCCCACCACCACCCACCCCCACAATCACTACCCCCATCACACCCGCCTACCACCCCCAACCACCTGCCACCCATAACACCCCTACCTACCACCACACCACCCTACCCCCACATGACTACCCCCACCACCCCCTCCCACCCCCACCACCCACTACTCACCCCCACAACCACTACCACCACCACCACTCCCGCCCTCACCACTACACATACTACCCTTATCACCACCATCTCCACCATCCAAATGACCACTTCCACCACTACACCACCACGCCACCACCACCATTACCACAACCCCCAGCCCCACCCCACCACCCGCCACAACTACCACCCCCGCCACCACCGCTACCCCACCACCGCACCTCCCAACAACCCCCACTCTCACCAAACCACCCGCCACCACACCCACACCACCCACACCACCTACACCATACACACCACCACCCACCACACCACCCAGACCAACACCTACACCACCCACACCTACACAACTCACACCACCCACACCACCCACACCACCCACACCACCCACACCACCTCACCACCACCACACCACCACCACACCACCACGGCAGCACCCAACAACCCCCACTCCCACCAAACCACCCCCCACCACCCCCACAACCACCCCCACACACCACCCACACCACCCAAACCCTCCTACACCACCCACACCAACATTTACACCATCCACACCACCCACACCACCACCACACCACCCACACCAACATCTACACCACCCACACCTACACAACCCACACCACCCACACCACCTCACCACCATCACACCACCACCGCATCACCCAACAACCCCCACTCGCACCAAACCACCCGCCACCCCCCCCCACCACCCACACCACCTACACCACACAAATCACCACCTACAGCACACACCACCACCTACACCACCCACACCAACAGCTACACCCCCAATACTACCATCTACACCACCCATACAACCACATACACCACACCCACCACCACCTACACCACATACACCAACATCTACACCACCCACACCACCACCATCACCACCACCCACACCACCACCCACACCTCCCCCACCAGCCCCACCACCCCCAAAACCCCAACACTACCACCAATACCACCCCCACCATCCACACCACCCCGACAACCCCAATCACCACCACCACCACCTGACTGTGTAGATATAGCGCATTGCCCGCTGGGAGATGCACATGACTGCACACAGTGTTGGGCGGTGAGATTATACCAATCAGAGCCCATATTGCTGTGGGACTGAGCAATTAGTGGCCTGGTAGCAGGAATGAGTGGGTCATTCATCGGGACGGGGAGGCGTGGGGGGGACATAGTTGGTAACGATCCAAAATGACCATAATTATAAGCTGTATACTGTATGCAAAGAGGCCAACATTGTGTGACCAAAAATAGGAAGATTTTAACATTTTATTAGGAAGATCAGTTTTTGTGCTGAAACTCGCGGCGCTTAAATTGAACCATGACATAGTATAACATATAATTATCTATAATATGTATATGTAATGGTCTGCACTGACCTCTGAGGCAAGGAGCCGCATAGACAGGTAGGCATGGGTAGTATAGTGATATCAGGGAGTTAGAACACTGGCCCGGAATGCAAAGAGATGTGGGTTCGAGTCCTGCTCTAGTCGCAATATTTGCCATTTTCATCACCCACATGACATATATATAATTATATTTTATACTTGTTCATACAAGTCTCACCTGTATCAAGCCATGTGTATATATGTCAGTTTCTAGGCGCTGCTTGCCACCTTTCCTATCAACTGCTTGGAATATTTTTGGTTGTAGCATACATCACCCGATGCAAACATGCTTAGTTTTTTCGACTAACAAACTTTCCAATTGTTGAGTGAGAGTGAAAATTGGGGGATTTGCACATGGAATCGTAATGTTGGAAGAATATATAAACCCACCGCGTGCCGACCAAACGTTGAGATGTACAAGATTAATATGCGGATGACACTGTCATATATGCAGAAGGAAGCACAGTAGAGGAGGTAGCAACCAAACTGAACAACCTCCTGCTAAAACTGGACAGCTGGTGTGAATCCAATAAAATAACCATCAATGCAAATAAATCTAAAACAGTACTCTTCTCACATACAGCAATCACAGGAAGAAACCTACAATGCACACTAGGAAACCAAACACTGGAAAGTGTAAATCACTACAAATACCTAGGCCTAGAACTTGATAGCCAGCTAAACTACAATCTGTGTTTAACAAAAATCATACAAAAAGTAAATCACAAACTATGGCTATTTGCTAAACTAAGAAACTATATGACACAAGATATGTCAATAAAAATCTTCAAAGGCATGGTACTCCCCTACTTTGACTATGGGGATGTAATCTACATGGGTGCTAAAAAAGAGCTACTTAAAAAATTGCAGATACTACAAAATAGGGCCTTGAAAATATGCCTGAAAGTAGACAAACTACACCCCACTTATGACCTACACAAAAGAACTAAAGTAAAGCTACTAGAAAACAGAAGGATAATCCACCTAAAAACATTAGCATATGGATATAGCCAAGACATTAAGCGTCTAACCCAACCACTAAGGGACACCAGAGCATGCAAGGCACCACTACTAAGACAGACCAGAAGCCAGATCAAAGCCCATGAAAGGAGCACACTGGAAATGGCCGCCAAGGCATGGAATGCGCAAACGGTGAAAGAAAGACAAATCCCTGACCTAAAAACGTACAAAAAATATCTGTGCAAAATAAAAACTGGGAACCCAACGAACTAACTGCACCACAAGGGGGCAGGTGATATGTCACGGCCCACCAACTGGACAGCCCAGGGCGGGATAACCGAAATATAAAAGCCAGATAACATATCCAACAACAATATAAATCAAATCAAATTCAAACAAACATAACTCAACCACCTATTACGTACAAGCCTATGGACATGTAAATAAAATAGGCTAGTATAGAATTAAGTAGAAAAAAGTGGAAAACTCTTCCCAAGAAAACCCCAAAACACTAACATAGAACCTTAAGAAAACAACTAACATAGTAATAAGAATAGAACAAAAATACAATGCCAAGAGGGCCCCAAAAAAACTAACATAGGCTACTAAGCATACCAACAAACTATCTATCTGCTACTGAAATGCAGACAATCAAATAACTTATCAGCAGCTACTGTTTGGTAAGACAACACCAACACTACAGCTGGCCAGCATTGAAAACAAGCCTGGGTACCCAGGCTTACATGCTATGGACAGTATAAATACAGCCTCAATAAAAAAATATATTAAAAAAAAAAAAATTTAAAAAAATTAAAAATAATAATAATAATACTCACCAGCAGCAGCCTGAGCTGATACGAGTTAGTTTAGGCTGCATCCTAAATAATATTAGTCTAACAAGTTATTTGATAGGTTTCTGAGTTATCTAATAAATTTAGATTATTACTAATATCAGTTCCTACAATGAGAGTCCTTTTTGGATGATAATAATAATAAGGCCGAGCTGTTTTGTGGGTTAGCTTAGGCTTCATCCTAAATAATACCAGCATAACAAGTTATGTGACAGGTTTCTGAATTATCTAATAGTTGCCCCGGTTGGATGGGGGACCCGTCTAATATTGCAGACAGGCACCTAGCAGGGACCAGTCACAGAGTCCTACAAGCTTGTGTAAATAACGCGATCTTGTGTAAATGGCGAAGTGTTTACACAGCAGAAATGGGATGGGGCTGTATACTTACACTAACTCACATAAATCACCAGCACGTCGGATCACGTTAGAGTCACGTTAAAGTCACGTCTCGTCTCATCCACTCACGTCCACTCATGTCAAGCTACGTCGAAGGATGTTGAGGTTTTGGACATGTTGAAAACTTTTGACGTAGCTCGATGTGATGATAAGACGTTCGCGTCACGTTACGGTCACGTTACGGTCACGTTAGGCTCTCGTTATGAGCACGTCATCTACGTTAGGTCAACGTCCCCTCACGTCCATGCTAACGTCGTCAACGTCATTGACGATTGCCTAGCATGGCCGTAACGTCGGTAACGTGTCACGTTGTGATGACGCCAAAGTCTCATCGAAGCCCCGTCGAAGCCCCGTCGTGATCACATCGTAGTGTGACAGCACTATAACGCGCCGACGTGGGTACAACGTGAAATGTATCGAAAATCTCGACGTAATATGCAAATAGTGGGCTAAGTTGGATGACACCGCTGCGTGGTCGATGAGGTCATAATGTCGGTCTAACGTCGTCGGAATGAGAAAGCACGTAGAAGATATTTATTAGGTGAACGTGATGCCAACGAGGTCTTCGCGCACTCGACATTGTTCAAACGTGATCATAGTGGCGGCAGAACGTCGAGTGGGCATGATAACGTCCGTCCCAGCGTTGACACGTCTGACTAATCGACGTGCGTCGACATCACCACAATGAGTGTCGAACGTGACGGACGTGATCACGCCCAGCCTAACGTCACCACGTCGTATTCAAAGGGGATTTCCCAGCCGCATCGACGACATCGCTCAGTTGCACTCGCTCCACCCGCTGCTTTTACGGTGCTGTCACACTACAATGTAATGGTGCTGGCACACTATGATGTAATGGCCAACGTGAGTTTGACGTGGGTGACTTTTCGTCATTACGTCGAAGAATGTCGGATCACATTAGAGTCACGTTAGAGTCACATTAAAGTCACGTCGCTTCGCGTCTCATCCACTCACGTCAACTCACATTGAGATATCTTTGTGACATAAGCGACTATGTGGAAATGTGATAACACATAGTAACCGAGATTGTGATGCGATGTTCATACTTAAGAGACAGTTAATAATTATTGAAATGTTCCCTTCATGCACCAGAAAAAGTGCCATTGAAGGAGAGAAGCATTGATATATGTTTGTTTTAACTGTTGACGACTACTTGTTACCACGGGACCGCTGGACAAGGACATCCAGCCCTTCTGCATATATTAGGGACACCACCTGCAGTCAGGGTTGAGTGACAGCTGCCCCCCATTAGGGCATCGCCCATCCATGCTGTAGAGGGTGTCTGATTGGCTGGCTGTGTGAGTCCAATCACCTGCATTCCTTATACCTGACACACAGACCCCACATGAAGCACTCTTGGAGGGGACTCCACTTTCTACACTCGAACTAGCAACATCTATTCCAAAGACACTGAGCTGTGTGCAACAACCATTGGACTCCGGTTCAATGAGCTGTAGGCAATGTTATCATACCACTGGTTCTTATATACATCAGCAAGAGTCATGAGGATATGTGTGGGCAGTTGGTAAGGAGTGAGGGTGATAGGCTGCCAGTAGGTGTACAGGAGTTGATGCCAATAAAGCACAACCTCTTCACTGTCAATCTTGCCCGACTTGTCTTCCTTTCTTCCTTATGAGTGGTGAGAGTAATCACAGGTGGGGACTGACAGACAGTTGTCAGAACACGCCTGTGGAGCATAGTAATGTTTGAGGTTCAGACGGCCGAGTGCAGAGATATTACACAGTGACAAACTGACGATTCCCTATACTACTACTATTTAACTTGTTCCTGCTGGTAACTTGTTTGTTACAGCAACACCCAGTGACAAACCAATGATTACATACCCTACTACTATTTAACTTATTCCAACAAGACACAGATTTCCTATTCTACTACACATTCCTCTCCTAGCCGTGCTATCGGCATCCTACGACAAACCGACGATTTCCTATACTACTACTTATTCCTTTCCTTATTTGAGACAAGTGTTATCAGCGAATACTGACAAACCGACGATTATATGTACATATACTACTATGTATATATACATTTCTTAATTGAGATAGGCGCTATCAGCGCCCTGCGACAAACGGACGATTCCCTCTATCACTGCTATTTAAAATGTTCCTGCTAATAACGTGTTTGTTATAACAACACCCTGTGACAAACTAATGATTACATATACTACTACTGCAAACTAGTTCGGTAGAACTACAAATAGATTTTATATTCTGATATTCATTCCTTTAATATGTGTATGTACATTGGTTAATTGCAATAGGCGCTATCAACGTCCTGCGACAATCCGACAATTCCCTATAATACTTCTATTTAACTTGTTCTTTCTATAAACCCTGCAACAAACCGATGATTTCCGACACTACTCCTACTACTCACCGTTTTCTAACGGCGCCTCCTGCTGAGCAGCGAGGTGGTGCTGCCCACTGCACAGTGTCACGTGAATACCTAGAGGAGGAGCGGGGAGGGACACACCTCGCGCACGCCTCACCTTCCGTGTCAACAGCTCCGACAATCTCTCCAGACTACAAGCCACGCAACTCCAGTAAGCGAGGTGACGATAGAAGAGGGGTGAGAGAACTCCTCCTGGCAGCAGATCTCCTCCAGTGGGGTTGAATTGCAATAGCAGAGAGAGGGGCTGGAGGACGGAGGGAGAAGGAGGGAGGAGGAGGGAGGAAGAGGGAGGGGGGTTCAACTAATGAACCTGTAAACTCACTCTTCTGTCCTCTCTCTATTTTTCTTTCACGCTCTCCTCCGGGAGTTGGTTAGTGATGTCCAAGGTGGTGGTGTGTGTATGTGATGGTATCCTCCAGTTAGCTGACCTGGTTGGGTAGTATCCTGTGATGATTGGAGGGTGGGAGGAAGGGGGGAGGGCTTGGCACTTAGGGATGGAGGATGGATGGATGGATGGAAGAAGTGTGCTTGCACTTACACTCCCGGTGAACACAACCTACTGAAGGAGTGAGAGTGTCGCGATGGTCTGACCCCAGAGTAGGTGCAGCTGCAGCAGCTGGTGGAGGCGGCAGCAGCAGCAGCAGAAGCCGGCAGCAGGCAGCAGCGGTGTTAGCGGCCGGCACTACAAGTTTGCTCCCCTCATCCACATAGTAATACAAAAAAAAGGTGCACGCTCAGTGTGTGGCTGTCGTCTGCTGGCGAACGCTGCCCGCCCGCCTGCCTGGGCTGCGCGCCGCCCCTTTTCCCGCTGCGCGTCGGCTCGACCAATCAGAACGCCGCGTGGCCGGCAGAGGCACAACAAGGCAATATTCCCGGCTCCTGGAGCCTGAGCCAGTGGTGGAACCAGGCGACGCAGTGTCGATGCTGGCCGTGAATGAATGTGAATTAGGCCAGTGTCAAGAAGGTGTGACTGCTCTGGTTTGTTGTTGGAGTTTTACGTCCTGGCAACATCTGAGGTCATATCAGGATGGGTACCACCGACTTGTGATAATGCGCACTCATGGTCACTTTTATACTATTGCATCACATGGGAGTTCAGGCCACCAGTACCATGATCTGATATCCCGCTCAGTCACATTATCCTGACACTGAGCCAGCACCAGTTGTTGCCTTATCCTAATAATACCGAGCACCAGGCTAGGAAGTGACAAGTATCTATGTTAAAGTCATTGGTTTGACTCGACCATGGTTCGAATCCCACAATCTACCAAAACGGGAAGTGAGTATGACAGTGAGCAGGCGAGTGGTGGCGCCATCGTCGGAGCTGAGGCATGAGCAGTAGATGAGTAGGTGAGGTTCCAGCACCCGATCACTGGTGGGTGGGTGCTAGGATAGTATAGTATTCCGTGTTATTATACTCGTATAATTCTTATACAGCACATATATTTGTGTGTGAGATATGTGTGTTGACTGAGGAGGAAG
This sequence comes from Branchipolynoe longqiensis, assembly GCA_030323885.1. Lineage (NCBI taxonomy): Eukaryota > Metazoa > Annelida > Polychaeta > Phyllodocida > Polynoidae > Branchipolynoe > Branchipolynoe longqiensis. The sequence continues at coordinate 9,060,949 of CM059188.1, forward strand.
CCACTCTGGAGGAGACTGTGGGATATGGAGATATACGATAGGGAGGGGGAGGCGAGCTGACAGGTCGCGCATTCAGCATCACTGGACGTGTTAGGTTTGTGTGTGGTGGTGGGGGGAGGGGTGTTGTCAGGGAGGGTGTTGTCAGGGGGCGGGGTCGCTCCGGCCAAGGTCAAGGACAGTGGAGAATTCTGTGACCTCTGCGAGATTCTCACCACGCGTCCACACAGAACCGGAAGTAGGCCACGGAGCTGCAAGTGTCACGTGATTTGTGTATGGCAGGAAAGTAGCTGCAGCGTTAGCGATAGGTTATATATATATATATACGATATACATATATACGATATATATATATATATACGAGAGTATGGTTGATACTTAACAGCTAGGACCAGACGGATTGGCCGAATGAGTTCAGCGTCCGTCTCCCGTTTTGGTAGATCGTGGGATTCAAACCCACAGGTTCGAACCATTGTTGCGTCAAACCAATGACTTAACAATTGATAACTGTTGCTTCCTAGATGCTCAGCATTATTAGAATAGAGCAAGGACTGGTTAGGATAATGTGACTGAGTGGGACATCAGGTCATGGGGCTGGCAGACTGGTCTCCCAGTGGGGCAGCACTATAGAGTTGCCATGAGTGTGCACTGTCACAACTCGGTACCCGTCCTGATATGACTTTAGATGTTGGCAGGATGGAAAACTTCAACAACCAACAAACCTTTACATCTAAAATGTAGAAAAACAAGAGGAATGGTTGCGGTGTTTTTTTCTGGGGTTTTTCCTCTGGACATCTTAAAGACCAGTGCTGAAACACGGGTGGTGAAAATTGTCACAAAGTAGAAGATTGCGGGGAAGGGTGTGTATATTCTGAATGTTTGTGGTGTTAGAACTGGTGCTTTTGCGATATTTCCTGAAAGTGAGAATTTCAGAGTAGAAAAGAGCATGGAAAGGAGAAGAAGATGGGGGTCAACTAACTAGTGGAAGGCATTTATTTGACTGTTACTTACTCCCCAATATTTGTGAAATATATGTAGTGAACATCTGCTGAAATCACGTGACTGGATTTATAACCGGTAATTGCTCGCTATGGGGTTTGAGACCCTAGGGATTCGAGGATCAGTACCGACTAAGGCTTTCTGGGAGATATTCTAGTCATAAAATTCGTTATTAGGCGGATAATACATTCATTAAGGTTTGACCTTGTTCTATTTTATACTCAAGTAGAATTTTAAATTGGTTAATATAGCTAAGCTTCTATACATCCAAACTGTATTGTGTCCAGCACCAAATGTTGACATTTAAAAAGATTTCCGGATAAATGATCTTTGACGCTGAAGCGGGATAAAATTAATGGCAGATATCTGTGCCGTAAACGTTTTAGTCAGACAGTGAGATTTCCAGATGACGAACGGAGCCAGACTAATGCAAGCTGACTGTATTTCAACAGAAATACCAGTGCGAGCCATAATGAAGTTTGTTTTATTTAACGACACCTCTAGAGCACATTGATTTTCATATCATCAGCTTTTCCTGTTGCTACCTTGTCGTGGTGGGGAGGCTTGTGTGCCTCCATGACCATGAGAGCTATACCGGCGGGGGCTAGCCCCCTGGCAGGTTTAACCAAGCCGGACAGAACTCGTGGTAGAGGACAGACTAAGAGCAGCAACTGGTCCTCCAGGTTGGGGGTTGGGCGTGGGGCAAACAACCCCAACCCAGAAAAAGAACAACGTTACAGAATCACAAACAAGAAACTCAAGGCCCAGGACCAGCAAAACTGGAGATCCCTTGTTTGTGCCCTATTCCCAAAGTTGGGTGGTAGGTGACATGTTCATCTACGATGGCTGAGGAGGTATTTGTGTGGATGGGCGCTGACGCCTCAACGGATGAAGAAGAAGAAGAAGAAGAAGCTTTTGGATGTCAAACATATGGTCAGTCTGACATATTTCTTTGGAGGAGACCTGCTACCACCACATAGGCTACTTTTCTGATAAGCAGCAAGGGGTCTTTTATATGCACTTTCCCACAGACAGGACAGCACACAGGAAAATAGCCCCAACTACAAATGGGTCCAAGGAGTAAGATCGATCGGATGACCGACACCTTCACAGGTGGACATACTATCCTCTGAGCTACGTCCAGCTCCTACTAGCACGAGCCAAGCATATAAAGCCAGAGTTTACTTTTATCCTATCGAATGGCAATGAACATCACCACAGAAAGTGTTTCATCACCAGGATTTAAGCATAGATAAAAGGCATTTATTAAGCACCTAAACATGGTAGTAGCTGTTATCTATGCTGATGAGAGTTCTGGGTGTGGTCCACTTGTAGAATTCTCCGATTAAGTGTATATTGAATATCGAGATGGCTAAATATGAAACAGTACTCCCTTTATAAGGCTCACACCGGGGGAGGGAAACAATGCCCCTTTAAGCACAAACCTTCCCCCTTATCTCGCCCAGACACATGGTCACCACATGTTATGTAAGCCCATGATAGCCAGGTGGTGGCCAAAGCTGGGTGGGAGGGGGGTGAGCCCTTAAAGCAGCCAATCAGAATGTCTATAACATCCACTGTTGCATGTATCCAAAACATATATAAACTGAATAAAACTAAGCATCAGGATCATTATCTACCTACACTTCTGCTGGTGCTGGACTCGAATCGTGTGTTGTGTCATGTGTGTCTCTACTATGGGGTAAGCTCTGCTATATAATTCATACGAATAGAAGATATAAAAATGGGGGGACTTGCAGGATAGTATGCCTTATGCAGGATAGTGTGCCTTATGCAGGATAGTATGGCTTATGCAGGATAGTATGCCTTGTGCAGGATAGTATGCCTTATGCAGGAAAGTATGCCTTATGCAGGATAGTATGCCTTATGCAGGATAGTAGGCCTTATGTAGGATAGTATGCATTGTGCAGGATAGTATGCCTTATGCAGGAAAGTATGCCTTATGCAGGATAGTATGCCTTATGCAGGATAGTAGGCCTTATGTAGGATAGTAGGCCTTATGCAGGATAGTAGACCTTATGCAGGATAGTATGCCTTATGCAGGATAGTATGCCTTATGAACCGCATGCAGTATACGGGATGCCCGGGCAGTATAATCTGGTCGAGCAGTACTGCTACTAAATGAGAGAACTTAATATAAGTAATCATAGACCTCGCGTACCACCTAACTGGATAGGCCATCAATAGATTCAAACGCCCGCAAATACGGGATTTCATACACTGACCAAGAGAGTCTGGTGCGAGCTATTGACAGTCATATTTGAGGACACATAGTGAACACCAGCTTAGCTTTGCTAGCAATGACAGCAAGTCTTAAATGTCAACTAACATGACCAAGCAAACCTTTACGTCTTCACAAGAAGCAGCATCAAATTTGACTATTTGTAATTTGTATATTTTATAGCAACCATTATTTGGGATTTATTTATATTGGTCACAATATTAGCATTTTGCTTGTTTATGGTGTGGATAACACAACACGCCTCCACCCCTGTCCACTGTGACTTGGACTCTCCTGCAGGAGCGTGGATGAGTCTATTTTCTCATGATTGTTTCCTCACTTATGGGGACAGGAAGCAGTGCGTGAATCGCTAAGAGCGCAGGCTTCCTGTGTGGAAGGTAGGGAGTTCGAATCACGGCGGAGGCAAACCGATGGCTTACACACAGTTGTTTCAATTTCGACTTTGCCTTTATTATAAACCCCAAACTTTAAACTCAATTTGCACCTATTAACTGCTTTACTCCTGATGACCAAACGCTGTTTAACTTTCTTTTGTGATGAATTGATTTACCCTGCCGACAACGGATAGGTGTGTTAATGCTTGTTTTCACAATCTGGGCAGCACTAGTCCAATTAGATTCAACTCTTTTGAATTTACTCTTAAGTTACAATTTTGGTTTTCTTGTTGTTTCTTGTGTACGAGTTGTAACTGTTTGTAGATTGCAAACACTCCAAATCTGGTTACTTTGTACGAGTATATGTGGATTATTCTAAAAAACTGGGCACCACATATTTGGTCTCCACATTACGATGCTGATAATTAAGTCTTTGTTTTATTGATAGCAAGTCAAATAATTATTGTAGCCTGTATTAGGTATGTTAGCAGTTCTACATGTATTGAATTTATCCCACAAAGGTTTGCGCTAGAGTGAAGATGTGAAAATTTACACATTGACACCATACATGTAGCCAAACTTGTTTTCAACTTATTTTTCAACTTTTTTCTTGTATGTCATAACCTTGTCTGCTTAACAGTAATCAATACAATATTGTTTGACAATGTTGTATATGCTAAAATGAGGTTCTGGATGTGTCTTTGATTTTCATGTTACACAAGTGATATTAATGTATTGCTCGATTTGTATAAGATCTAATTCAAAAAGTGAAACTCTTTTTTTTCAACTCTGACATATGCACAACATGCAAACCTTCATAGGACATTGGGTGGGGCTATTATTCTGAAGGAGTTTTGCTATTATTTATAAGGTTTTCACTTTTGGTTTCCATGTCACACTTTTGTGCCCAGTTTTAGAGAATGACCCATCTACATGTAATTTTGGGTTTTTTTTTGCGTATTTATATTGTAACTTGTTAATTTAATTAATTGCTATTAGGCCTTATGGTCTAAGTATTCATGTAATCGCATAGATTTCGACAGGTCAATCTTGGTAGAACTCTTGCCATCTACATACATGGTTCTAATCTAGATTTCAATGATTATTATCCTGGAATATTTCTTAGAACAGATCAAATACCACTTCCGGTCTGTAAGCTGTAGCTGTGAGCCGGCGTGAGAAACCAGCGCCAATTAGGAACACACATATTAATTACACTCACACCACTAATAACTGTAACCGCAAGATTTGGCGAAAATAATGCATGGACTGTTAGTACAGCAGGGCCTCTACTTCCGGTTGCGCAGACAGATCTGCGGCCTCGCGCATGTAGTGGCTCACACATCCGGTCGGGCGTGCGCTGGCTTAACAAGCACCTCTCACGAATCACTCATCCGAGTCGACACCGCTTTATTACAAATTCGTCAACTATTCTCACCGAGTAGAATTTTCCTTAATTTTCGAGGCAGTTTATATTCTGTCGACTTGTTTTGATAAAAGAAGATACGTAAGTGAAAATAACGTTCCCTACTCCGGCCCTGTTTTGGACGTTATCTATAAGATTTATTATTGTACTTGCTTTATTTTGTTAATCGCAAATAATGTATTTTACTCAGTGAGCTATGACTCACAACAATAGTTTGTGTCACTGCCGTCAGAGGGCAAATTGGTGTTTGCAGTGTAAATCGTTTGCAATACCTTTGTAACCTACCATGCTACACAGTAACCCGCCGTCCACAACATTAATGCTTAACAATGCCATCAAAAGGTGGGTTGGTATTGAGAATCCTGTAAAACACCTTTTCCATGAAGTCTCCAACAACCAAGCAACCATTACTGGGCCACACGAGGTGGTCGGCATCAAAGACCCTATAATACTAAGACGGCTCACTCAGCCTGTACTGTGTAATCAAAATGATCAAACGCACCACTTGGTGTGCTGGCTGTTCTCTTTGTTAAACTGGTGTTATATTATAGGTATAAATGTATATATGAATGTGAAAGATGTGTGATGATGGCGATGCTGATGATGATGCTGATGATGATGGGTCATTTATTCATAGCAATTTCATATTGATGTGTATTCATACTTACTTATCTCATGTATAATATAATTGTATGTGTTTACATGTGAAACCCCAACCAGCAGCCGGCTGATCAAACCCACCACAAGGTGGCACTGCAAAATTTACATTACCATTGGAGATATAGGGAGTGAGCCATCTTAGTATTATAGGGTCTTTGTCCGCATCTAGTGTCAGACCAAGTCCAACACGGTTCATTTCGTGACCTGGTGTATGCGAAACTTCTCCCTTGACAACGTGGGGGTGCACTATGCAAACGCGGAGGAAGGGACCAAATGGAAGTTTGCTTTTGCTTTGTTGTTGCGTTACGTCCTAGCAACATCTAAGGTCATATCAGGATGGGTACCGACTTGTGACAGTGCGCACTCATGGTGACTTTATAGTGCTGCCCCACTGGGGAAATCAGGCTGCCGGGACCATGACCCAATATCCTACTCAGTCACATTATCCTGACACTGAGCTAACCAGTCCTTGCCCTATCCTAATAATGCTGAGTGCCTGGCGAGGAAGCGAGAAATATCAATTTATTAAGTCATTGGTTTGACTCGACTAGGGTTCAAAATCTATCTCTAATTCTTGTCTGTCTGCTCAGTGGGTCTGTATATTGTGTTTTTTTCTGTATTTTTATGCATAAGTGACAACCAGTGAATGTGCCTTCGCTTTGCTAGAATTTCACAATTTGCTTCCGTGTGCATTATCGCATAGATTCAGTATATTCCCCATAAGCACAGTTCTAAGTACTCCTATCCGCAAAATTACAAATGAAAAACCTGCTTGACAAGCACCTCCACCCCAGCATACACTTAAAGCCTAACTAATTCACATTTTTAAAGTCTATAATGACTCACTAAGAAATAAATACACCCCACAATAATGGGTTTCTTTTTTTTCACTTTCAGAAATTCTAGAAAGAGTTAAACTAACATAGACCTTTATCCTCAAGTAAACCCTTTGTTCAATGATTGGAAGACCTATGGGAAAATAAAAACATGCTAAACATATAGGAAAGGGAGGTATAACTAAAGAAAAATAAAGGGAATAGTTTGAAAAAGATGATGTCAGTAAGACCAGAACTTACCAAGAATGTTGCAATGTCGTCTGCTTTGCATCAGTCAATTCGTAGCATATCCGTTTAGTGCCTGCAAAATAATAAATGTTAGATTTGTTAATAAGTAATAAGGTATAATCGGACGATATCCTAGTCGGGTGAGTACAGGCGTCAAAGTATATTCGGTTGCAGTAAGTTTATTAATGAACTGAAAGTTGTTTACCTTCGGAGAGCCGGAGTTGAGTAATATTGAATCACTGAAATGTCGTCTGCTGCCACGTAAAGTGAGGCATAAGCCGGCATAGTTCACCGATCTGGGCGGAGGGAAAGAAGGAATGAGACTGGTGTTCTGTTTGTCGTCTGCTGCCAGTAATCGCTGTCTGGGTAGAATTGCACTAAATGGCAGAATTCTTCTTTTTTTTTTAAGTATTCTGCTGTTCATGCAATGGAGTAAGCAGCCCTCAACGAATGTCATCTGCTTCTAATGTGCATGTGACAGCAGACGACATTTAGTATATTGTGCTACATACGAATTGGCGACATTTTAGAAGGGTGCAGGACTATGGTGGATTGTGTGTGAGTGGGGGTGGGAGTGGGGGGTGAGGGGTGATGCTAATTGTGTTGGGGGTCTTGGCTTGTCATGTTGGGGGTTAGGGGGCGCGGGGGTAGAAGAGGGGATACCGAGTAGAAGATGGGACGAAGCGTCTGGCTCGGTCTGATAACCCCCCACCCCCTCTGCACCCACTCCCCACTCCCCACTCCCCATTCCCCACTCCCCACTCCCCACTCCCCACTCCCCACTCCCCACTCCCCACTCCCCACTCCCACTTCCCACTCCCGCCACTCCCCCTTCCCCAGCTCCCCACTCCACTCCCCACTCCCCACTCCCCTCCCACACCACTTTAACGGACCATCAAGGATTGACCGGATGCGGTGGCCAAATCGGTAGAGCGCAGGCTTCCCGTGCGGGAGATTGGAAGTTCGATTCCTGGTCGAGTAAAATCAATGACTTACAAAATTGATACTTGTCGCTTCCTATCTTGGCGCTCGGTATTAATAGGATAAGGCAAGGAAGTGTCAGGATAATAGGACTGAGTTGGATATCGGGTCATGGTGCTGGCAGCCTGATTTCCCAGTGGGGCTGCATTATCAAGACTCCATGAGTGCGCACTGTCACAATTCGGTACCCTTCCTGATATGACCTTAGATGTTGCCAGATCATCAAATTCCAACAACCAACCAATCATCCACGATTGTTGATATTACACTCAAAAATAAAAATGGCGTGCTTTAAATATAAACGACAGGACACAATTAGCAAGACTAGAATTTTAATATTGCAGCCGCTTAATTGCAATCCTGAAGTCTTTCAGACAACATCGATTTGTTGACGGAAGTGGAATGCAAATTACATTTCAGGCCCAATGTGTCAATTTAAAGTTGCATAGTCTGATGGCTTTGCGCTTCTAACATTTATTTTAGATACATATGTTGGGTTGGTCTCTATGATCTATTTGACTTCACTTTGAAGTCACTTTTATTTTTAAAGGGTTAACCTTTAGGCCATAGGCCCCCTCCCCCCCCCCCTTCCTCCACACTGTGACAAACAACTACTAACTCAATGACATAATAACATTCAAAACCCACTAACACCCCTAAGTAACCCCTTTATCAACCAGCAATGCACACACTATAAACCACCATATATGCACAACATTGCACTATTAAAAATCTAACTGATATTAAAACCAATTCTAACTGATAAATAACCACAGTATATGATTTAGCCACTAGTGTACTTCAGTGCACACTCTATCTTAATACAAATACCTTGTATTATGTTGAGTACCTATGTTGTAAAATATACAACACATGCTGCTCCCCCATCTTCAATGTTCAGAATGGTGTGTGCTGCACACAATGCAGCACATTCCACTTCCCCATCACCATGTACAAACCAAATGTGATCACTCCAATGACTGAAAGACCAGTGCCTCGGCACTGACAAAATATGTATTCAGACGAATACAAATATTTACAAAAAATACCAAAAGGAAACCTTTGAGATATCTTAGGTGAAAGCATACAAATTAATAATGGTATGCACATCCTCAGCCTGGACGCCATTGATTTTAGCGATGACTAGTTCTATTAGATGCAACATAAAAAGTATTTGTATAAATATTATAGGATTGTAGCGGCGTTTGATATGTGGATATGGGTTTGGTAGCTTGAGCAACTTGGGGAACCGTTGTCCCTGATGGCAGGTAAGCCTAGTGGGGTGATGTACTGGTTTATATAAGCGGGCACCCACTGCAGGGAAGTCACTATTCCTGCTGCTAGATAAAAGATTCACTCTGTACTTGTAGTAGGGGTGAAAACCAACCTTATATAAAAGCTGGTTAAAAAGTTTGACATGGTGGGAAAATGAACTGAGCTGATAAATTCTTAATTTAAAAAGCAAAATATATTCTTTATATACGTCTTCATATTTACCTGCTACTTTTGAGTTGAAAAATATAATAAAACATATAGTTTAATGGACTTTAAAGTGAAATTGCCGGCGTTCTATCGCTGCCATCTTATCTTTTGGCATTCTCTCCCATTTCACCAACTCTGTGACGATATAGGTAGCCATTTGATACTGGAACCAGATATTGTACTTCCTGTTCCATACTAACGCCATTTTTTCCCGTATTTAGACTACGTTTTCGTTCGCCCCTACTACAAATACGGGTTGAATCTGTTATCTAATTTGCTGACATCAATATTTGTTTCAATAAACAAAGCGGGTTGGATTGGTACCAGCCAGAGAATTGCTGAACCATATTTGTATTGCACTTTGTGTTTGTTTGCGATGGATAATATAGACTTAATATTCCTTCTATAGCCCCAGTCACACATACCCGGATCAGGGGCCGGACGAGCCCCGGACCGCCATCCGGGGTGGTCCAGGGTGATCCAGGGTGATCCGTGGCTCGTGCGTGGATCGTCCGTGCCGACACCCCCTGATCTGGCCTGATCCGTGGCTCGTCCAGCGCCATCCGGGCTCAGCCCTGGATGCTTTAAAATGTTTAAAACATCCGGGGCGGTCCGGGGGATTTTGCGATCCAGGCTCAATCTGTCTGATCCGGCCTGATCCGGGGGTGGTCCAGGTATTTCAGGGGTGGTCCGGGGTGGACCGGGCCTGTCCGGGGGTGGTCCGGGGTCATTTTGAGCCGCGGTTTGACCCGGACCATCCCCAGACTATCCAGGACTACCCCCGGCCTAGCCAACGACCACTCCCATACTGCCCCGGTAAGACCGGGGTTGATCCGGGATAGTCCGGGGGTGGTCCGGGGCAGTCCGGGGATGATCCGGGATAGTCCAGGGGTGATCCGGGATAGTCCGGGGGTGGTCCGGGGCAGTCCGGGGGTGGTGCGCCCTCGTCTGGGGCCAGTCCGGCCCAGTCCGGGGGCAGTCCGGGGTTGGTACGGGGCAGTCCGGGGCTCGTCCGGGGCTCGTCCAGGAAAGTGTGACTGTGAGGCAAAAATCGATGAAAACAGTGATTTTATCCGTGGCCGTCCGGGACAGTCCGGGCCGTTGGTCCCTGGGTGGTCCGGCTCAAAATCCGGGGCTCGTCCGGCTATGTGTGACTGGGGCTTATGCAGCAGGAAATGTTTACCGATTGCATCAGTCCAATAAGGTTATTTAGGATCAAATCTAGGTCAGTGTCTTGGTTTAGAAAATTTGATACTTTCATCGAATTAGGTACAGGGTCTTTTCTAGTTTTTTCCCATCTCCACCTCAGACTGTTGGACATTTTAGAGAGGACATTTTTAATAATGATGACAAACCATTATTGTTTGTTTGTTGTTTGTTTGTTGGACTTATAAGATAAGGTTGGTAAGGTCACAGCATTTCTACCGGATGTGCAAAAAAAACGCCAGGCCACAGCTTCAATCACTCTCTACGACACAGTGGGCAGTTGTTGTTTGTTGCAGTTTTACTTCCTGACAATATCTAAGGTCATATCAGGACGGGTACCAACTTGTGACAGTGCACACTCATGGTGACTTTATAAGTGCTGCCCCACTGGGAGACCAGACTGCCAACACCATCGTCCAATTTCCTACTCAGTCACATTATCCTGATCCTGAGCTAACCAGTCCTTGTTGTACCCTGGTAAAGTCAATCGTCAGGCTAAGTAGCGATAAGTATTAATTTAGTAAGTTATTGGTTTGACTTCGCCGGTATTTCAAACTCCCGACCTCCCGCACTGGAAACCCGGGCCGCGTTCAGGGTCTGTCTCGGAGGCGCCTCGGAGATGCCACTGATGTCATGCTAGTCTAAATGGCAAAAGCAGTTTGTTGTCTCGAAAATGGCCACCCCCATAGGCGGTGGCCATTTGCAATGCAAAAGCTGTGCTGTGATTGGCTGAAACCACTGGATATGGCAGCCATTTTCGAGGCGCTTTTTGTCTCCTATCAGAAAAGGGAGGCGTCGCCGAGACGTCGCCGAGACGCACCCTCAACACAAATAGGCCAAAAAGCATCGCCGAGACGCACCCTGAACTCGGCCCTGGGATATTACCGATTCAGCCCCCGCGTCCTGCCACAGTGAACAGTAATTCAGAATACATGTGCTACTACTTCACTACTTCACATAGCCTCGGACTCAAGTGTCTCATTTTTGAGAAAATGAATATTTTATTAAAATACTTTAAATATTCATGTAAAGAATATGTGATGGAAGCACGTGACCAGATCTGTAAGTATTTGTAAACAACTTAAACTGTAAATCGCCAGAATAAAAGAGACGGTTTCGGTACCAAGAGAATAAAAGAAAGGCGAAGATATTCAAATGATTAAATATTGCAACAACAAAATCAATAACAGAAATGATCAATGTAGAAGTGATGTTTTACGTGTTATATTGTTCTCCAAGAATCAAAATTCATAAGAGCAGACGATAACTAACCCCAATTGACAAAAGCAGACGATCAAGTACCCCAGTCCCTTTCCTCTCCGGCTTCTCTTTGCCCGCCTCTGTGGAACCCTAGTCAAGCTCCTCCCCCACACTCCCACCCTCCCACCCTCCCACCCTCCCACGGTCCACCCTGCACGCCGGCTACCAGCCCCTCCCTCCCACCCTCCACCCACACCCTCCCACTCATATCGCCCCCCGCGACCCGCAGTGACGTCATCAGGCGGCCTGCTGTCCAGTTGTTGTTGTGGCGATGGTCCCCGTGACGTCGATATCGCGAATTATGACGTTGCTTTTCCCGCACTTTTGCTGACGTCACTGCTGTCATTCATCTGGACGCACAGCCCCCGCACTGGAACCCCCTTCCCACCCCCACATCTCCCCCTACCCCACACCTCCCTCCCACCCCACATCCCCCTCCTACCCCACACCCACACCTCCCTCCTACCCCACACCTCCCTCCCACACACACCTCCCTCCCACCCCCTCCCACCCCCACACCTCCCTCCCACCCCATCCCACCCCACACCCCTTTCCCACCACCTCTCACCCCCACTCCTCCCTACCACCACCCCTCTCACCCTCTCCAACCCCCTCCCACCCCTACACCTCCTTCCCATTCCCTCTCACCCCCTCAAACCGGCCTCCCACCCCCTCCAACCCCACACACCCATTTCCACCCCCTCCTACCCCCCACACCTCCCTACCCGCCCCCTCCCACCCCTCTCACCCCATCACACTCCCCACCCCCACACCTCCCTTCCCCCCTCCCCACCCCCAACCACCCACCCTCAACCCCCTCCACACACTAACTGACTCTTGTTGTTTCCGGGTATTAGCCATACAGTAAAACTACAGCAATGCAGCAACACCAATCAACACCCACAACACCACGCTGCTGTCAGAGGAGGGACCTGCTTCATGGCGTCACCAGCACAACATCCATTTTAACCTCCACCATTTTCACCATTAGTCAGCATTTATTCCCACCACTCGGCGGAAGTAGCAGAACTATCATTAACATATATATCAATCTGTCCCTAAGACTCACTTTATAAAAATAAACTTGTTATTGTGCAATTAAAGGTCTCCTCCAATTATTTTAACCAAGTTGTAAATATGGAATATGATAGTTAATATATAGTGTCGTACAATGGCTCTTGTTAGTGAGAGTGTTGTATTCAATTTAAATTATTATTATAACTATTACACGTCACTGATGCCAACTATTTTCACCATCTTCATGAATATTAGAACATTCACCCTCCCACCTTGACCAATACTGACTATCTCAGTAAGAACTACCAGGTCATCTGGCCCGACATCAGAGGCACCAGCAATGCCATTTCTACCAGCAGCCAGTACTTTGACAACCAACTAGTGAGAACTGACACTGATCAGAACTGGTGTCACATCACTACTTCCCCCACCTGTCACAACCATGTTATTAACAACCAACTAGTGAGGACTGGTAGTGATCAGAACTGGTGTCACATCACTCCTTCCCCCACCTGTCACAAGCACACTATTAACAAACAACTAGTGAGGACTGGCAGTGATCAAAACTGGTGTCACATCACTAATTCCCCCACCTGTCACAAGCACACTATTAACAACCAACTAGTGAGGACTGACAGTGATCAAAACTGCTGTCACATCACTACTCTCCCCACCTGTCACAACCATGCTATTAATGAGGATCCCCTATTATGGGCATCCAATAAGGGGGAACCCAACCAGCATCACCACCACCACCAACAGCAAGCACCACCACCCACAGTAACACCACCAGCACCACCACCAGCACAAATAACACCACCTCCACCAGCATCACCAGCACCTAACATAACTATCTATAACCACCAAACACCGACCCAAACACCACTATTGGCAATCAACAACAGCACCACCACCACGACCTCCACCACCACCACCAGCATTACCACCACCAGCATCACCCCCACCAGCATCACCACCACCACCACCTAACATAATTATCCAGAACCACCAAGCATTGACTCAATTATCAGTATCGTCAGTGACCAGCAAGACCAACACCTCTACCACCACACACCACCACCACCATTGCCATACACCACCGCCATCTAAGATAATTATCAGGACCCACCAAACACCGACCCAATCACCACAATCGCCGGTCACCAGCACCACCAGCACCACCAGCACCACCAACACCACCAGCACCACCAGCACCACCATCACTTCCAGCACTACCAGCCCTACCAACACCACCAGCATTACCAGCACTACCAGCAGCACCAGCACAACCAGCATCACCAGCACCACCAGCACCACCAGCATCACCACCACCAGCATCACCACCACCACCTAACATAATCATCCAGAACTACCAAGCATTGACTCAATCATCAGTTTCGCCAGTGACCAGCAAGATCAACACCTCTACCACCACACACCACCACCACCATTGCCATACACCACCGCCATCTAAGATAATTATCAGCACCCAATCACCACTATCGCCGGTCACCAGCACCACCAGCACCACCAGCACCACCAGCACCACCAGCACCACCCGCACCACCCGCACCACCCGCACCACCAGCACCACCAGCACCACCAGCGCCACCAGCACCACCAGCACCACCCACACCACCCGCACCACCAGCACCAGCACCACCAGCACCACCACCACACCACCGCACCACCAGCACCAGCACCACCAGCACCACCATCACAACCACCACACCAACAGCACCAGCACCACCTACACCAGCACTACACACCACCACACCACCAGACCACCACACCACCAGCACCAGTGTGACATCAGCACTACACACCACCACACCACCACACCACCACACCACCACACCACCACACCACCAGCACCAGCGTGACATCAGCACTACACACCACCACACCACCACACCACCACACCACCAGCACCACCAACACCACCAGCATTACCAGCACTACCAGCACCACCAGCATCACCACCAGCACCACCAGCACCACCAGCACCACCAGCACTTCCAGCACTACCAGCCCCACCAACACCACCACCAGCATTACCAGCACTACCAGCACCACCAGCATCATCAGCATCACCAGCACCACCAGCACCACCAACACTACCAGCACCACCAGCAACACCAGCAACACCAGCAACACCAGCACCACCAGCACCACCAGCACCACCAGCACTTCCAGCACTACCAGCCCCACCAACACCACCAGCATTACCAGCACTACCAGCACCACCAGCACCACCAGCACCACTAGCACCACCAGCACCACCAGCACCACCAGCACCACCAGCACTACCAGCACCACCAGCATCACCTCCGCTGGTGCCTGTCCGCTCACACCTCCCCCCACTCCCACCCCCACCCCCACCCCGCCTCCACCGTCTCCCCACCCCTACACACCCTCACAATTGATCCGCCTGCTGCTCAGTGGCGAACTGCTGCCTAGACCAGTTCGGGCGGTGAGTGTGACGTCACAGCGTTTGTCAACCCGGCTGACGCTTACCCCCCCCCCCCCCGCCCCCGCCCCCGCACCCCTTACCCGGCCCCACCCCACCTCCCTCAGGCACCCTCCCCAACATCTCCACCTCTCTCACCCTGACGAGGTGGTGGCGACTGATTCGGGGTTCACTTAAAGGTGCATAGTCCGATGGTTTTGAGTTTCTCACTTGTTATGAGATAGATATATTAAGTTTATCGCTATAAAGCTACCTTACTTTTTTTTAAATAACTTTGATCGCTATAATTTACCCTACTTTTGTGTTATAATTGTGGGTGTCCTCTCTAATGTCTGACATCCAGCCTTCTCTCAATTGCAGCGTGCTTGGACGAGCCCTATTTGTGATATATATCAATGACTTACCAGAAGTTGTACCTTCTATGGTCCAAATGTTTGCTGACGATACCAAAGTATTCCGCCATATGGAGAAAGATAGTGACTCAGGGGACTTGCAGAAGGACTTCAACAACATGCAGAAGTGGTCAGGTGATTGGCAGCTGAAGTTTAATGCTTCAAAATGCAAAGTGATGCATTTAGGGGGCAAAAACAGCAAGCACATCTATGTAATGAACGATGGTGTGAATAATGTTCCGCTCTCCGAAACAATGATAGAAAAGGACTTGGGTGTCAAGGTGGACAACAAACTGACATTCAGCAACCACATCCAGGAAGCCGCCAACAAAGCTAATGGAATATTGGCAATCATTCGAAGATCGTACACATACCTAGATGAAGATGTTGTGTGCAGACTGTACACATCCCTTGCACGTCCACTTTTGGAATATGGAAATGTTGTGTCGTCACAACTCTACAGGAAGGATGCTAAGTCAATTGAGATGATCCAAAGACGGGCAACAAAGCTTCTACATGGATTTGATGAAATACCCTCTGAACAACGTATGCGTCATTTGAAGATCCCAAGCATGTACTATAGACGGGCCTGGGGGTATATGATTGAAGTATTCAAATATTTCCATTGTATGTACAAGACAGGCAACCCCCTTATCAGAGACTCCAACACCAGGACCAGAGGACACTCCCTGAAGCTGAAGAAGCGTTACTCCAGACTGGACCTGCGACACAACTTTGTTGGCTTTAGGGTGGTTGACCTGTGGAATGACTTGCCGGAGAGTGTCATAGCAGCAGAGTCAGTGAATTATTTCAAGTCCTGACTGGATGCATACTGGTCAAGCATTACATATATCTTGGAGCCAGTGACAGTTGCTACAATCCACCACATCTGAAGAACTGTCTCAATTTCTTTTAATTAAGAGCGGCTAACAGGTCCAAGGCCTATTATGGCTGTATCCTATTGATTGATTTTGATTGAAATGATTCTACCACTGGTGCTTCAACTGCTTGGTGATTCCACTCTTCGTTACACCTCCATCACTCTAACACCTGAGGAGGGTCATTATGGCTGAATGACCCGAATAGCCACAGCTTGACCGCAAAGATCCCTCAGTGATCGTCAGGTCCCAAAATATATATCAGACTATAAGGGGTTTAAAAGATCAATATTTTATAAATAGTTTTATTCGATCACGACAGTTGTGAATAACTACAAAATTGTATTGGTCATGTTAGTACCCATTTAAATGGCGGATTAATTTCATTTTGAAATAATGTTGACCGCTCCCCAGTCACCCACCACCAACCACCCCCACCACCAACCCCCTTACCCCCACAACCCCCACAACGCCAATTCCCACCCGAGCCCAGGCCACTCCGGAAATGGCCGAACCACGACAGGAAGCCATGTCCACATGAGAGGCGCCCTCTGGTGAGAATGGCGGATGTTTGGGGAAGCTGCCTTGATTGGTTGATGCAGGCTTTGCAGGCGATGATATTTAATATGTTGCTTCTTATTCACCACAAAAGGGTATGTTATGAATAGTTGGTGGGTTCTTGGGATTTTACCTCTTGGCAACATCACAGGTGATATCAGGATGGGTGTTATGAATATGGAAAAGAGGTTCTCTAAACTGGAAGTGGAAAGATCCAACTGGGCACGTTTTCTCAGCGTGTCGCTTGGGATGGTTGGTTGTTGGGGTTTAACATCCTGGCAACATCTAAGGTCCTATTAGGACGGTACCGACTTATGACAGTGCACACTCATGGCGACTTTATAGTGCTGCCCCCACTGGGAAATCAGGATGTGAGCACCATGACCTGATATCCCACTCAGTCACATTATACTGACACTGTGCTAGCAAGTCCTTGCCCTATCCTATTAATACCGAGTGCAAGGCTAGGAAATGACAAGTATCAATTGTATAAGTCATTCGTTTGATTCGACCAGGAACCAAACTCTTGATCTCCTGCACGCGGAGCCTGCACTCTATCGAATCTGCCAGAGCGCCCGGTCAGCGTTCCGGTTGGGAGATGGTAAGCCGCCTATTAGTGTTTTGCATAACTCGCTGGACGGTCACCATAGAGCAAATAGACACGGTCCTTTGACTCAACTCTCCTCATTTCTCTTTCCTAGACTCTGCCCATTTTGATTTCTCCTAGGCACACTTCTTCCCCTGAACAGGGTAGTTGTGTTCTTGGGTGGGGCCCTTCACCTATACGATTTCTCTGTCTTGTTCTTGTTGCTGGAACGACCGCTGCTCCCACCTTTGCCTGCCTTCCTCAGACCCCTGCTGCTGACCGGATTCAAGTGCTATGCTACACTACACCTACAGCTCAACTACACGCCGGACCGAAGAGATTCGCTGCCGCCCCAACGCTTCCCCAGCTTCTACAACACTCCCTACTGAAGTTAAGTCTTCAACCACAGATTGGGCCGATTTATCGGAGCCTCTCTACCCAATGTTGCAGTTCTGCAACTGGTAACCGTCATAAGGTTACAAACACCCCCAATCATCATCATCATCATCTCTTTTTAATTTATTTAATTATTAATAAAAACAGGCAAAATTTCAATCACACTCAATTGGACTTCCTCATCCCACCACTCCTTGCCCGAACATCGTAAATGCTAAGCACCAGACTAAGTAGCGACAAGTATAATTTTTTAAGTCATCAGTTTGTCGAGTCCACATTTGAACCTCACGACTTGAAATACCATCACCTGCCAAAATGGGAAGTGAGCATTCAACTCATTCGGGCACACAATTAGGAAGTTATTTCGAACTAAAATAAGGTATATTACAGTGTTTGGTCTAATGTATTTATCTATAAAAACTATTTTAAAATGAATGGTAGAAACTCAGGACCATGAGACTATGCGACTTTGAGTAGACCGGAAATGACATAGCAACCTGCATTGCTTGCCGGTAAATAAAGTCTGCCATATTCTGTGGGACACAGGTGCAGAAAGGAACGCGGCCATCTTAAAGTTGCATAGTCCGATGGTTTTGAGTTTCTGTCATTTTCTGAGATAAATATATTAGGTTGATTGTTATAATCTACCCTGCTTTCAGTTTGAAGTATATTTTATTTTAAATGGCTAACTTTTGAGGTATTTGAAGTGAAAACATCCCAATTTAATTTTGGCAAGCACACCAAAACTCTGAAACCATAGGATTCTTTCTGCAGTAACATGATCTTCTGAATTAACTCAGTATTCCCTTCTATGTGGCAACAAATACTTAATAAGTGAATCAGTATCCAAGATAAGATAAGATAAGATATTTATTTATTTCCACATGATCATTGTACATACAAGCTGATATTTATATCAGTATTGTTATGCATGAAAAAGGAGAAAGCAGAAGTACAATACTTATGAGGTGCTTTCTCCAGTTAAAAATAACACATATATACATTGCTAACACAATAAAAATAGCAAATTTTAAAATTGAAAGTAGAAAGTAGTAGTAATAGTTGTAGTATATTAACATTACCTTTAATACTGTAAATCTAAATAATTGTTTAGTTTTTTTTTTAATTTGATGTTTTCTTCGGACTATGCAGCTTTACTGATTAGAATAACTAGACAGGAAAACACCTTCGCCTTCCCTCACCTTCATTACTGGCGGTTGGAATTGAATGCCAGGACACAAATGAATCAAACTAAAGGTCATATGAATAGCTGCGTGGGTTGGTTTCCCTGGTCTATAATTAGCTCTGACTGCGCAGCGAGGCGCTGTGATTGGAGGGCGTGTCACGTGATGGGTCGGTTCTCAGATCCAGAATGAGGTTGTGGGTACCTTCACTGCTATGACCCAGAGCTGGTCATTCTGACATATTTCTTTGGTGGAAACCCCTGCCGCCACACAGGCTCCTCTTTCCGATAAGCAGCAAGGGGTCTTTTATATGCACTTTCCCACAGTCAGGACAGAACATACCACAGCCTTTGATAAACCAGTTGTGGACCACTGGTTGGAATGGAAAATATCCCAAACTGCAAATGGGTCCACAGAGCAGGATCGATAGGATGACTGACACCTTCGCAGGTGGACATGCTACCAATTCAGCTATGTCCCGCTCCCCATGTGGTTCTTATGTGGACTTTCTAAGTGTATACTCTCGGTCATGGGCACATTGAGTTTTGTCACGTGATTTTATATTGGTCATGTGTGCTTCTCATGTGGACTTTCTAAGCGCCTATGTTCGGTCATGGTCGCATCACGTGAGCCACCAGGTATTGAGATGCAGGGAAGTAACTTCTTTAAGGCTTTTTTCTTCATCATCATCATCATCATCAATCCTTTAATGACGAGTGTCACTGGGGCACCACAAATGACATTGCAACCAGTGTTCTCCAGTTTTCCCTGTTCTCCTCTTCCCTCTGGGACTTGCTGAACTCCAGGTCTGTCGATTCCCTGATGTTTTCTTCCCACCTCTTCCTTTTGTCCACGTTGTTTTCTTCCCGCTTTCACAGTGGCTTTGCGATGTTCTGGAGATCTTTGTGTGGTCCTATTGCCTGCTGGATCTCGGCGCTAACATGGTCTTTGTATGAGATATGTAGTATCTTGTAGTAGCACCTCGTTTCCGTGGTTTGTATTCTTTTTCATCACCATGTAGTCAGAGAAAGGGACAACAAAATGCTTTCTTTCTTCATTCACGTTGGTGCTTCCAGGTGTGAGGATGTCTTTAGATACATTCTCTGATCCTGTCTCTGAGGCTCAGCCCACCTGTAGATTGATATTGATTATGGTGATCACACCAGTGGCATTTATCTATTGATATGTGCCACTATACCTGTTAATGGATTAGCATTTACATTGATCAATACAGCCGTAGTGCTTCAGTATAGGCAGCCTATTTCCATACTCAGTGATATGTATATTGCATATATATTATATTATAGATATTGTAGCAGTCTGCACTGACCTGTCTGGCCAGGACCCACATGTACGGGGAGGCGTAGATCGGGTGATTGAATCAAGGGGTTTAGTTAGTATAATGGTTAGCATGCTAGCCCTGAAATGGCAAGAAGTGTGGGTTCAAATCTTTCTCTAGGCACAATATTTCTCATTTTCATCACCCTTCCATGACAATATTAGTATGTGCATGCAAAACAAACAATCAACTGGCTTGTGCCAACTCTAGCTTGACCTGACAGGCTCCCAGGATGCAATTTTTGTGTTCAAATAGTTTTCTTCCTCTGAATAGCATATGCTGTCAGTTTGGAGGCAATGGTCTTCCAGCCCAAATGACAAATGCCAATACTAAATAAATACCCAAATAAAGGTATAATATTATAGATGGATGATTACAAGAAAATGGAGGAATAAATAGGTAAAGAACATCATGAAAGATAAAAGCAACAAAGAGGCATGGTGGGTAGCTGTGTTTAAACTAGCATGGTGATAGTTAGTGGTGGAGTGCGGGCATGGTTGAACATCTTTGTAGAAGTAGCCTAGTTGTTAGAAGGATGTTGGTGCGGTGTAGGGTGGGCTTTTCGTACCAAATTATTATCTTCAGTTTGGTCTCAGGACGGGCCTATTGTTAGTGCAAGTAGGTTGATATTGATTAAGTAAATACCTCAGTAAGATCCAACAAGAAGCAGCCCCAGGCTCACTCTGTTAGTAGGTGGGGGGCATGCACTAGTTGATAGCTACTATTATTAATCGATGGTGTGGGTGTGCATTGCAGGGTGGGTGCTCCCCTATTTTGACTATGGAGATGTAAACTACATGGGTGTGAAAAAAGAACTTCTAAAAAAACTGCAAATACTGCAGAACAGAGCCCTAAAAAACTGCCTCGGAGTAGACAAGCTGCACCCCACCTATGACATACACAACAGAACCAAGGTAAAATTACTAGAAAATAGGAGAATAATTCATTTGAAAACATTAGCATATAGCTATAGTCAAAACAATAAACTCCTGACAAAACCACAAAGGGCTACTAGAGCAAACAATGCGCCACTACTAAAGCAGACCAGAAGCCAAATAAAAGCCCATGAGAGAAGCATGCTGGAAATGGCTGCCAAGGTGTAGAATGCCCAAACGGTAAAGGAACGACAAATTCCTGACCTAAAAACATACAAAAAATATCTGTGCAAAATAAGCCTAGGAAACCCCCCACTAAGCTGCACTGCAAAGGGGCATGTGATATGTCATGGCCCACCAGTGGGACACCCAATGGAAGGTAACCATGCCAAAAGTAGCCAGATAGCACACCACACAACTACGTACAAGCCTATGATATGTAAATAGGAGTAGGCTAGTCTATTAGTAAGAGTAGAAAAAATAAAACACATATATGTCAAGAAAATCAAAAAAAACTAACATAGGCTACTAACCATAACACCCAACTATCTATCTGTTACTGAAATGCAGACAATCAAATATCTTATCAGCAGCTACTGTGTGGTAAGATAACACCAACACTACAACTGGCCAGCATTGAAAACAAGCCTGGGTACCAGGGCTTATATGCTATGGACAGTATAAATACAGCCTCAATAAAAATTTTAAAAATGTTAAAGGGTGGAGGAGATTCTCCACTGAATCAATCAACCCATATTGAACATCTATACGGATCTGGTATGGATAGTGTCATAAAGGTGATGAAAACGAATGGAATCATTCTGCCTAGAGCAGATTTCGAACCCACGCGTCTTGACATTCTGTGATAGTATTCTAACCGTTAGTCTATCTAGGCTCCCTGATGCAATCACCCTGTCCATGTGTACCGCCTGCCTATGTGGATCATTGCCTGATTGTTCGGTTCAGATTAGTGCAGAATAGTGCATAGTAGTTCCTAGTAGTGTAGATTAGTGAAGATTAATGAAGATTACTGAGGATTAGTGCAGATGAGGCAGATTGGTGTAGAGTAGTGTAGAATAGTGGTGAATAGTGCAAACTAGTGCAGATTAGGGCATATTAGTGCTGATCAGTGCAGAATAATGCAGAATAGTCCAGATTAGTATAGATTGGTGTAGGTTAATGCAGATTAGTTTAGATTCGTGCAGATTATTGCAGATTCGTGCAGATTTGTGTATACTAGTGTAGAGTACTGCAGATGGGTGTAGATTAGTGTAAAATAGTGCAGATTAGAGCGTATTAGTGCAGATTGCTGTATATGCGTGCAGATCAGTGTATATTCGTGCAGATTAGTGCAGATTCATGCAGATTTGTGCAAATGTGTGTATAATAGTTTAGAGTACCGCAGATGGGTGAAGATTAGTGTATATTAGTGCAGATTGGTGCGGATTAGTACAGATTGGTTCAGATTAGTGTTGATTTGTGCAGATTACTACACTATTAACATTAATAATGCTGACTAAAATGCTATTTTTCACTTTCAAATGTTTTCAAGATTTACAGTAAGTCTAGATTTGTAATCTTTGTTATATTTCCAACAGCCAAAAGGTAACTGCAGCATAAAGAGTGTGTATATCATGACGTGCATCATAAAGCTCCCTCTATTGTATAACATTGCAGGCAGCGCTACATCAACGACTGCTACACACAGGTCCAGCCACTGTCGTAACTCCAGCACCTCCTGCTAAAACACTTCCTGTTTCTCCGACGCTCGATCGTGTCACCCTGCCCCCTATCGGTCAATACGGGCATCAGTCACGCAGGCCGCCGCCACCTGGAGTCACCACCGCGGGCCTTCTGTCACCACTTGACAGGCGCTAGTTACCGGTGCCCTCAATAAGACCCCAGCACCCCCAGCCCCTACTATGGCCCTCCTTCTTTTTCTTCTATTATCGCCAATGTTACGCCCTCACCCCTATTATCGCCCTCCGTCATTTTCTTCTATTATCACCAATGTTACGCCCCCACCCCTATTATCGCCATCCTTCTTTTTCTTCCAATATCGCAAATGTTATGCCCCAACCCCTATTATCTCCCCTCCTTCTTTTTCTTCTATTATCACCAATGTTACACCCCCACCCTTATTATCACCATCCTTCTTTTTCTTCTATTATCGCCAATGTTTTGCCCCCCACCCCTATTATCACCTTTTCTTCTCTTTCTTCTATTATCGCCAATTTTACGAGCCTATCCCCTTTTATTGCCCCTCCTTCTCTTTCTTCTACTATCGGCAATGTTATTCCCCACTCCTATTATCGCCCCTCCTTCTTTTTCTTCCAATATCGGCAATGTTACGCCCAACCCCTATTATCACCCCTCCTTCTTTTTCTTCTATTATCGCCAATTTTAAGCCCCTCCTTCTTTTTCTTTTATTATTGCCAATGTTACGCCCCTACCCCTATTATCACCCCTCCGTCTTTTTATTCTATTATCGCCAATGTTATGCCCCCACCCCTATTATCACCCCTCCGTCTTTTTATTCTATTATCGCCAATGTTACGCCCTCACCCCTATTATCGCCCTCCGTCATTTTCTTCTATTATCACCAATGTTACGCCCCCACCCCTATTATCGCCCTCCTTCTTTTTCTTCTAATATCGCAAATGTTATGCCCCAACCCCTATTATCTCCCCTCCTTCTTTTTCTTCTATTATCACCAATGTTACACCCCCACCCCTATTATCACCCTCCTTCCTTTTCTTCTATTATCGCCAATGTTATGCCCCCCAACTCTATTATCACCTTTTCTTCTCTTTCTTCTATTATCGCCAATTTTACGAGCCTATCCCCTTTTATTGCCCCTCCTTCTCTTTCTTCTACTATCGGCAATGTTATTCCCCACTCCTATTATCGCCCCTCCTTCTTTTTCTTCCAATATCGGCAATGTTACGCCCAACCCCTATTATCACCCCTCCTTCTTTTTCTTCTATTATCGCCAATTTTAAGCCCCTCCTTCTTTTTCTTTTATTATTGCCAATGTTACGCCCCTACCCCTATTATCACCCCTCCGTCTTTTTATTCTATTATCGCCAATGTTATGCCCCCACCCTATTATCACCCTCCTTCTTTTTCTTCTAATATCGCAAATGTTACGCCCCAACCCCTATTATCGCCCCTCCTTCTTTTTCTTCTATTATCACCAATGTTATGCCCCCACCCCTATTATCGCCCTCCTTCCTTTTCTTCTATTATCGCCAATAGTATGCCGTCACCCCTATTATCACCACTCCTTCTTTTTCTTCTATTATCACCAATATTAGGGCCCCTATTCCCTATTATCACCCCTCCTTCTTTTTCTTCTATTATCGCCAATGTTACACCCCACCCCTATTATCGCCCCTCCTTATTTTTCTTCTATTATCGGCAATGATATGGCTCCCACTCTCCCTCACCACCAGCGTTTTCTTGACTTCAGTCGAGAGAGCTGCTTTGCTCTTTGTTCTCAGTTTCTTTAGTTCCTGGTATTATGCAGTGGATTGTTATTGGCTCAAGGACAGAAGTTGAAGTTGAGGTGGGTTTTTTTAGCGCATGCCATGTCGATGGGGAAGTCAAACATTGTATGCTTCTTTCTTGTTATTCCTTTCTTTCTTTAAATTGACAATCAAATTTTCAAAACCAAGACAATTATCTAGATTTGATTCTACATATCTAACTTAGATGATGGTGCGTTTATCAAACATGTGTCGCCACACAGAAGCGAATACTGAGGCAATTGAATAGAACCTGTCACAGCAGAAGCCTATTATGGTGTCAGAGTTTTAGCATGCTTGCCGAAATTAAATTTGCATGGTTACAATTCAAATATCTTATAGCCATTTCAATTATAAGTTACTTCAAGCTAAAGTATGATAGCTTATAACGATCAATATAATATATTTATCTAACAAAATTACAGAAACTCAAAACCATCGGACGAGGCAAGATTAATTTGGAGGTTGAGTTGGCTGAGTTGCCCCATGTGACTGTTGGAAGTGTGCCTCCTCCTCATCTCTCACATCGATCCTTCAGAAACATTTGAGTTATAAATTACATGTCGCAGATGACTCAGCAGTTCTGAATTTGCTATTGCTAATAGAGTGTACGGATATTTCTTTAGGACAGGGCGAATATTTATGTCAGGAAAACATGTTTAATTCATGTTACTGGCTCTTTAACTAAAACACTGCAGGTTTTACTAAAGGCCCCATACATAATTCATAATCATTAGGATTTTCAGAAGGAGCTTTTTCGAATCATAGCTTTTTAGTGCTTCACCATTGTGGCACCATGCATTCCGATATAACATACCACTCCAACCACAATATCCGAGCCAACCAGTCATAGTCGTAGTAATCTTCAGTGTCAAGTTTTGAAAGTAAACGTAGTGACAGTTGGCTCAAGGCGTATAGGAAGCAAGGGAGGAGAGAATGTCCGCTCCGCAGTAAATAACATGGAAGTTAGGGTGGTTAGCGAGAAACATTAAGGGGCTGCAATTATTTATATCCACAAAATAAATTATATAGTACATATATACACATGTATATATAATCTATATATAGAGCGAGAAAGAAAAAGCGAGAGAGATGTGTATATATATGCTTGATAATATCAATATATATAGAGGTATATAGAGATATTTATATATTTGTAGTCAGTCACTCTTAAGCATATACATATATTTATTTACATACATACAGATAAATATAAATATATATTCATATATGTATTCACATGCTTAAACGGAACTGTCTTCATATAGATCAATATATTGATATTTACATATAGCTATATAATTATATATAGAAATTTATTTTGTTTTTCTATTTGGACAGTTACTTTTAAGCATAGCAGGTATAATGAGCTTCTTACATATTCGAGACAAGATCTTTGTAGATTTGATGACATCAGCATGTGATACGCCCACTTACACCCACGCACAGGCCCCGTAGATAGTCGGCCCCACACACCCTGTATGTATGAAGCCTGCCCACGTATACCCTGCTTACACACACTCTACACACACCTTACTTACACACATTCCACACACACCCTGCTTACACACACTCTACACACACTGTCTGCACATATTCTACACACACTCCCTACCTACAAATACACTTTAGCTATTCACTCTGCACACACCCTACTTACACACACCCTGCCTACATACGCCCTACCTACACAGACACCCTGCATGTAGCCTATCCACATACACCCAAGCAGAGGCTCTGTGCATGCACCCTGCCTACACACACTGGACACACACACCCTGCCTACACACACCCTACTTATACCTACCCTCCCTAAAACACTCCGTCTTTGCCCACACCCTCGCCACACAACCTCCCTACCCACACCCTCCCTACAAACACCCTTCCTACCCACACCTTCCCTACACACACTCCCTCACCCACCCTCCCTACCCACATCCTCCATATCCACACCCTCCCTACCGACACCCACCCTTCACACACACTCCTACACACCATCCCTACACACACACTCCTACACACACCCTCCTTATCCACAGCCTCCATATCCATACCCTCCTTACACCCACCCTCCCTACCCACACCCTCCCTACCCACACCCTCCCTACCCATACCCTCCATATCCACACCCTCCATAACCACACCCTCCGTACACACACCCCCTACCCAACCCCCAACCCCACCCCATTACACACACCCCCTACCTCCACCACCCCCTACCACCCCCCACCCACTCCACCACCTCCAACCAACCCCACCACACCCCCAACCCCAACCAACCTCCCACACACACTTATCACACCTTCAACCCGCACACCTACCACACCCTCCTACCCCACCCTCCCACACCTCCAATCACACCCCCCTAACCCCCCCTTCCAACCTCGAACCCACCCCCACACACCCACCCACACCCCTACCACCTCCATATCCACACCCTCCCTACACACACCCTCCTTACCCACACCCTCCATATCCATACCCTCCCTACCCACACACACCCTACCCATACTCTCCTTACACACACCCTCCCTACCCACTCTCCCTACCCCCACCCTCCCTACACACCCCCTCCCTTACACACCCTCCCTACCCACACCCTCCCTACCCACACCCTCCCTACCCACACCCTTCCTACCCACACCCTCCATACCCACACCTCCCTTCCCACACAAACACACACAAACCTCCCTACGCACGATGTTAGTAGGATGCCTGCTTTACATTTGTTTCTAATTTGAATACAGTGACATTATTCTGGCATATACTCTACATTAGCTAAATACCCCCGCCTATTCTATGTCAGTGTTGCAGGGTGGAGATCATGGCCTGTGGTTCGACTAACTAGGCCCTGGATGGCAGTTACATTGGCTTCTCAAAGAAGTGATCATTAGAACCGATAAGAATAGCCATTTGATACTCGGTGTAAAGCCCTTCCAGGGATACCCTCTCCGTCCTGGCTGGGAGGTCAAATGGCCGTTGCGTGACGTCAGGCAGGAAAGGAAAGGAAGAGATGGCGGAATTCCGTGATTTGGAAAGTAGAACTAGAAGAACAGGGTGTTCAAATAGACAGCTTTGGAAAGTGCACCGTGCAAAACAGGTGTTTGTCACGTGCATGGATCAGCTGCCTCCCACACCGCCCCCACACCACACAGACACCCCCACACCCCACACCCACACCCCACACACCACTCACACATCACCCACACACCACCAACACACCACCCACACACAACTCCCCACCACACACACACTAATCACCCCTACCCCACTAATCACTCCCACCCACTAATTACTGTAACCCCTGTAATCACGCTCATCCCACTAATCACCCTCACCCTACTAATCACCTGACCACACTAATTACTGTAACCCCAGTAATCACCCTCATCCCACTAATCACCCTCACCCTACTAATCACCTGACCACACTAATTACTGTAACCCCAGTACTCACCCTCATCCCACTAATCACCTGACCCCACTAATCACTCCCACCCACGAATTACTGTAACCCCAGTAATCACCCTCACCCCACTAATAACCCGCACCCCACTAATCACCAGACCACACTAATCACTCCCACCCACTAATTACTGTAACCCCAGTAATCACCCTCACCCCACTAATAACCCGCACCCCACTAATCACCAGACCACACTAATCACTCCCACCCACTAATTACCGTAACCCCACTAATCACCCTCATCCCACTAATAACCTGCACCCCACTAATCACCCGACAACACTAATCACTCCCACCCACTAATTACTGTAACCCCACTAATCACCCTCATCCCACTAATCACTCTCACCCCACTAATCACCTGACAACAATAATCACTCCCACCCACTAATTACTGTAACCCCAGTAATCACCCTCATCCCACTAATAACCCCACCCTCATCCCCACTAATCATCCCACCCCACTAATCACACCCACTCCACTGATCACCCCATGCCACTAATCACCCCCACCACTAATTACACCCACTAATCACCATCACCCCAATAATCACCCTCACCCCCAATCCACTAATCACACCCACCCCACTAATCATCATCACCCCACTAATCACCGCCACCCAATTAATTATCCACCTCCCACCACTGCCTGCCCCTTACCCACAACTCCACCGCCACCCCACTAACCACCCACCTTGTCCCCTCCTGGATGAACTACCCCATTAATTTCCTTTCAATAATTGTGTGATCCTTCACAGCGACAGTCATGTTGCCTCCCCAAATGGCCCCTATCAACCACCCCCCACCACCACCACCGCCACTACCCACACCACCACCACCACCACCAACACCGACCCCACCACCAGCACCATCACCTCCACCCCCACGACCACCACCACCCACACCACCACCACGACCACCAACACCCACACCACCACCACTACCACTCCAACCACTACCACCCCATACCCCACACCCCCACACCCCACACACATCCCCACCACCCAACACTCACACACCCACGCCCACTGCCCCACGCCCCCACGCCCCACGCCCCACACGCCCCACGCCCCCCGCCCCCACACCCACACGCAACACACAACACAGCCCACACACCACACGCCCACCGCCACACCAACCCACACACCCACACACCCACACACACACACCCACACAACAAACACACACCCACACACCCATACACCCACACGCCCACACACTGCCACACCGCCACCCACACCACCCACACACCCACACACCCCACACCCACACACCCACACACCCACACACCCACACACCCACACACCCACACACCACACACCCACACAACCCACACACCCAACCACCCACACACCACACACCCACACACCCACACACCCACACACCCACACACCCACACACCCACACCCCACACACCCACACACCCACACACCCACACACCAACACCCACACACCCACACACCCACACACCCACACACCCACACACCCACACACCCACACACCCACACACCCCTGCCCACACCGCCAACCCCTAAAACCTTACGCTCACACGCCACAGACTTAGTCAAAGGTCACGTGATATATCAGCCAAGCCTCACTTTCATATTAACTCTCTATACTATCTAGTAATCAAAGGCGAGCAAGCTAGTACAGTTAACTTTCCTGAAGGTTATTTGAAGATAAACTCACCTTAAATTCCTCCTTTTTTTCTTCTGTATTCTTCTTTGAAGATGAAGTAAACCGGTGTATTGTCACATGTAATTTCCTTTGAAAATATAATAAAAGTAAGATTCTTTCATGTTCACCTTTTAAATTCACTTTGATGAATCATCGACCGGAATGGTTTAGCTCTATAGCGTCCGTTCCTGCCATGCCTGGAAGGTCGTGGGTTCGATACCCTTCCATGTCAAACTAAACTAAGCCAAAGCCTGAAGAAATTGACAATCATCCCATCCTCTTATAGTCCTTGGCATTACTCGGATAGCACAAGCACTGGCCTGCTACGTGTCAGAATAATGTGACTGAGTCGGGTATTATGCCATGGTGCCAGCCGTTTGGTATTTCACTGGGGCGGCACTATACAACTAATTAATCAATATCACCCTACTTACATTAACTCTAGGCTCAGACCAGGCGAGAAGGCCGAATGAGTTGAGCGTCCGTCTCCC
This sequence comes from Branchipolynoe longqiensis, assembly GCA_030323885.1. Lineage (NCBI taxonomy): Eukaryota > Metazoa > Annelida > Polychaeta > Phyllodocida > Polynoidae > Branchipolynoe > Branchipolynoe longqiensis. Next base: position 9,091,516 of record CM059188.1, read on the forward strand.
GTTTTGGTAGATCGTGGGATTTGTACCCACGGCTTCGAACCCTGGTCGAGTCCAAATTGATAGTTGTCGCTTCCTAGCCAATATTAGGAACCAACAACCAACAACCGACAACCGACAACCGACAACCGACAACCGACAACCGACAACCGACAACCGACAACCGACAACCGACAACCGACAACCGACAACCGACAACCGACGGCCGACGACCGACGACCGACTACCGACGACCGAGCCGACGGCCGACGACCAACGACCGACGACCGACGACCAACAACCAACAACCAACAACCAACAACCAACAACCAACAACCAACAACCAACAACCAACAACCAACAACCAACAACCCACTTGAGATTACCCTGAAAATCACTTCAACCCCAAGATCTATCTAGCATCTCCATCCTTTTAACAAGTATGTCATCCTTTTAACAAGTATGTCACCTCTACAAAGATCTTCAGTTATGACCACCCCACTAACTCTAACCATGTTAGTCAACATAGCCACCCATCCATACTTCTTCTTTTCTCTTATCTCATTCTTTACCCATCAGTCACATAGCAATGCTTCATTGTGTTTTCTTGTAATTGTCCATCTATATTGTTATAACTTTGTTTACCTTCTTGAAGGGGCATTCTTCATTAGTATTGGCAAGCATTGACATCATAATATGTTATTCTGAGGAATTTAAGCATTTTAACAAAAACAACGATATCCAACTTATATATTTGCACACTTAGAAAGCATTTACTGTTGTATAGAATGAATGTTAATTCAATTAAATAGAATGTACCATTGCTACAATCCAATGCCACCCAGTATTTGTATGTGTACAACAAATTCAATATGCATGTGTAGTAAGTAGTCTGCACTGACCTCTCAGACAAGGAGCCAAATAAACAGGTAGGCGTGGGTAGCATGGTGACATCACGGAGCCTAGGTGGTGTAATGCTTAGCACACTGGCCCGGAATGCAAGAGATGTGGGTTCGATTCCCGCTCTAGTCCAAATATTTCCCATTTTCACCATACCTATAAGACACATTTAAACTTCAGATTTCTCCAAAATTAGCCATCTACAATAAAGGTTATTAGGAATTAGACTAAAGTAGATTGTGCCAAGTAACCTAATATATATTTTTTTTTTATTTGTCTAAAACCCTAGACCATCGTGTTATGCACCTTTAAAGAGAAACAGAAAACTTGAGGTTTAACAAATCTCTCCAAGATATTGGGCTGAATATCCAAATCCAAACACAGGGTCCAGGCGATCGATATCTCCCTGATAGAGACGCTGCTTCTTTTGTGCTGAAGATCGACCGAGATGGTGTCCGGTAACGAGGTCATCTACCAGACTGCAGTCAGCGCGGAGAGACGGGAGGGATTTAGGATAATCCTGCTCATATTCTTGCAGACGTCAATAGACGTGGCCTTAAAGGAGACAGTGTCAGGATAATGTGACTCAGTGGGATACTGGGTCATGGTGCTGGTGGCCTGATTTCCCAGTGGGGAAGCACTATAGGTTGGTTGGTGGTTGGAGTTCCTGGCAACATCTAAGGTCATATCAGGATGGGTACTGACTTGTGACAGTGCGCATTCATGGCGACTTTATACTGCTGCCCCACTGGGAAATCAGGTTGCCTGCACCATGACCCGATATCCCACTCAGTCACATTATCCTGACACTTAGCTAGCCAGTCCTTTCCCTATCCTATTAATGCTGAGCGTCAGGCTAGGAAGCAACAAGTATCAATTTTATAAGTCATTGGTTTGACTTCACTGGGAACCGGACTCCAGATCTCCCGCACGCGAGGACCGCGCTCCACTGGTTAGGCAGCGGCGCCGGTTTTATGGTGATGTCACATGACGACGCTTCGCGCCAACGTATGTCGACGTATGTGATTTTTTGCCGCTATGTCGGGATACATCAGTATGTGTTACGCATGTGTTAGGCGCGCGTTGGTATACATCAATGTATGTCAATGTTCGTCGAGATATGGCATCGCATGTCAGGGGATCGGCAAAGTTTCGTGCATGCACAAAACTTTTGACACACGACAACGTTTGACAATGTGTGGATCTTACGTCCGCCGTACCTTATGTAAGTGTTAGCCATACATCGATGTACGTTAGACGTACATTCGAGGAATGTTGTTGTTACGTTGTCCTACATTGACTTTTTTTCCTCTTATGGAGAGCATTCCGTCAGCGCATTGGCAATGTACCACCAACGTATGACGATGTAGTTCTAACGTATAACGTATGGCTGATGCGCGGTTGGCGTTTCTCCACCATGTTGCATTGTTTTTGGCGTATAGGGTGCCCGTCTGGCGCTCGCTTAATGTTAGTCCGTTGGGGGCACGCTGGCGCAATGCCGAAACCTTGTCGAGTGTTGTTGGACATGCATCGGCTACGCGCTGGTACTACGCTCTCATACATTGTGCAACATGACGGACGGTCACTAGCGGAATGTTGGGAGCACGTTATACCAACGCTAGGTACACGCAATGCACGCGAGAGGCTCGTTAGCCACACGTTGAGCCCAACTTTTTGGGGTTTTTTTCTCGTGCGTCAACATACATTACCACAACGTTGGGTGCACACTATGCTTACGGCCACTACATTGTGCTGACGTCAAACTTTTCCACCCACGTTGAAAGTTTGACGCATCTCGACATAAAAAAGTGATTTTCCACATTGGTGGAGCACTGGCGAGATACGTCGTAATGTAACAGGGCCATTAGGAATAATCCTGATCAGGTTCATTCAGACGTCGATGGACGTGATCCTAAAGGAGACAGACGTTTATGCATATAGCTAGGAACCATATTTGATAGCGCGTTAGATGCAAAAAGCTCCCAGACTTTTGGCCGACCAGACGTGGTGGCCGAATCGGTAGAGCACAGGCCTCCCATGCAGGAGATCGGGAGTTTGATTCCCGGTCATGTCAAACAATGACTTACAAAATTGATACTGGCCCCTTCCTAGCTTGGCGCTTGGCATTAATAGGATAGGGCAAGGACTGGTTAGTGAATAAGGATAATGTGACTGAGTGGGACTCAGGTAATGGTGCTGGTGGCCTGATTTCCCAGTGTGGAAGCACTATAAAGTCGCCATGAATGCACACTGTCACAAGTTAATACCCGTCCTGATATGACCCTAGATGTTGTTAGGACGTAAAATAACAACAAACAAATCATTCATGTTTAAAAAAAAAAAAAGGACTTCCAATCCAAGAGAGGAAAAAGTAGGACAACAAATGGCATTCTCTGTAAACACCTTACCCTCCCCCCCGCCCCCCCACACACACCCGAACAAATATATTATCTGTTGCAACACGAGGTAAAGGTTTGATTTGGACTAGATAAATGCGCCTAGATGGCGCACAGTGGCTCCCACAAGTCTCCAATCCATTCTAACCTCTTACTTCTCTCCCACTACATCAAATTGCTATTTGTACATCTGTTGCGGTTCAGGTGTTTTTGTGTGTTTTTTGTTTTTTTTATTTTGTTTGTTTTCTCTCTTGCCTCATATCACCCATCTCATCTTCCATAAAATTCACAAATCACTTAATTTGATATGTTAATAGTTCTAAGCACCATTAGGGCTGGATTGTAGGGAATCACGACTCAGGTTGAATAAGTGACCTTGATACTCTGCAATTCCATGTGTTAGCTTTCTTTTGCCCTCAAAAAAAGAATATATATATATATATGTATATATATATATATATATATATTGAAAGTTATTCGATGGAAAACACTAATAACCAGGAAAGTTTTGAAGAGCTCAGGCGCAAAAACAAACAAATCAATTTGAGTTGTTTTCTGTCAATTATTAGTTGTTGTTATGATTCCCAATCAAAATCTATTAATGTGAGATTGGGTAGTGCATTATATAGGCGATGTGTCAATTCTGTGAATGAATCGATTTGATTATCAGAACGATAGCAGCTTCGGCTCAAACATGATAGCATCATAGTCATGGTTTCATTTTGTCCCGGATGGCATTTGTCGGTCATTGCACTTAAACTCTTTCTGTCCATTTATCTTTGCATTAGTGCCACTTTTTTAAGCCAGTTAATTTCCATTGTTGTATCAATTGATTTATTCATTTATTAAGCAGTGGAAATAGGTTAATCTAACAAGAAATGTAGTTTTACCGATGGGTCTCATCGACAGCTATTTAGACAAAGTAGGTAATATGTTGTGCACTGCAGGTTATAGTGCATTAAATAAAGCTTGTTTTATTTCACTACGCCTCTAGAGCACATTGATTTTTATTAGATGTCAAATATATGGTCATTCTGACATTTCTTTGGAGGAAACCTGCTACCGCCACATAGGCTACTCTTTCCGATAAGCAACAATGGGTCATTTATATGCACTTTCCCACAGACAGGACAGCACATACCATAGCTTTTGATGAACAAATTGTAGACCACTGATTGGAATGGGAAATAGCCCAAACTGCAAATGTGTCCACTGAGCAGGATCGATCAGATGACCCACACCTTCACAGGTGGATATGCTACTGCCTGAGCTACGTCCCGCTCCCTTATGATGCAATAAGGTGATAAAGATGAATGGTCTTATCTGCTCGATGATTTTAGTAACAAATTTGATGCAACATCATGGATGAAATGAGCTATAAATAACACAAACAACACACTGTTTACAATATCACGGATCACATCAAATATGAATAGCAAACAGCACAATGCATCATCATGAAAACCTTCCTCAGACATAAATGATGCAAGCACCCACGAATATACTGACATCATCAAAAAGATACATGCAATTATTACAGCAAGCACATATCCATTTTGCAAATCACGAGAGAAAGAAACTTTCTGGCTGGAAACAACGTAGTCATGGCAACCTGCCCGGTCGCCGCGGTTTATCATTAAGCCAATTGCCGCTGCATATCCGGTGGCGCTGCTAGATAGGAGTAGGCATCTGAGGACAGGTGAGCAGGCGATGCAGGGAGCAGAAGCCTCTCCTCACTGGAATCAATCCTTAGCGTTACTGTGGTAGTCCGCACTGACCTCTCAGGCAAGGATCCACATAGACAGGTGGACGGTGATAGAGTGATTGCATCCGGGAGTTGAGATAGTCTGATGGTTACAATGGTAGTCCATCCCATAATGGTAAGTAGTGTTGTTGGTTTGAAAGTGAAGTGGGCAAGACTAAAATCGAGTTGTGGCCATTGCGGGCTTATGTCGAGCAACCCACATATGGAAATGCGGGCTGCTCGCCAAGATTAACCCGCATTGGCCATTAAATGCGGGGAAGGGTTCGCTGCTGTAACTTGTTGCTAGGAGATGCGCCGCGGCATCCCGCGCTACTCTCCTAGCAACATAGAAGGTTCGAGCCATCGGCCCTGGACCCATCAGATGGGTTTCATTGGCACTCTGATGTTTTAGACGATAATATGGCTTTAAATACAGTAATTGGGAGTATCTTGACTATAAAGGAAATGGAAGGGAAGTATTTATTCATACCATTAACATTTGAAGACATTAGATGGTGTTGGTAGGAACAGAAATAAAGTTGTGAGCTCTGAAAATGTGATTGAGACGTTCCTTGCATTCCTTACCCTTTATGAACAGGTCCCTTATTACACTAACCATCATGGTCAACCCCCTAATGGTTCATTATTATATCTATTACTATTGGCCTCTGCACAGACGAGGAAGTAATGTAGACATCACAGGATGTAGCCTGACCCTCTCCTCAGGGCTAGTAACCACCTTCTTAATACAGACAATAACAATAATAGGAAATGTCTCGGGTGTTTATAAGTGACAGCATTGGTGGAGTACACCGTCGACCTTAGCAATGGAAGCATAGAAGTAATGGTAATTAATACACAAATGATACGTGGTGGTAAAGCCCGTGAACATGCAATACATAGGCTGTCGGCACTCGGGTGGGATTATATTAACGAAAACGTGAAATGGCTACGAAAAGGAGAGATGGCGGCGGCCAGCAGCAGGAGCGCTGAATCCATGGTATATTAATAGAACTCAAAAAACAGAATGGTTAAAAAAGCATACTCAAGGTGCAATTTTTCCCATTTCCATCACCCCTCCACCCCAGCCCGTCCCCATGACACTGAGGTGACCAGGTCGCTCACTACAAGCTAAGCGCTGTATGGTTGTTGAACCTATGCTCTGTATATATATAAGTGCATGACTTGTATACATATGGAACAGTAAACAGTAAATGACTTATGAATGTAAACCATTTAAAAGAATACATAAAAGATCACGTGATTGAATCTGTAAAGCTCGGCGTCCCGCGCCATTTAACGAACCCAATTTGGCGGCAAAGTCGCTGAACCGGCGCCAGCTCTAATTGGGCAGCTCAATTAGTGTTTTTCTAACAATGTGTTTTCTACATCTGATAGCTAATGCTTTAAGGTAATTGGACAGTGTCGTATTTTCGTCATGACAACTTAATCTTAGAGGCGTGTCCGCAGCCCAAGTTAGACTCGTTAGCCGGTGATGGGGAGCGGGACGTAGCTCAGGTGGTAGAGTGTCCACCTGTGAAGGTGTGGATCATCCGAACGATCCTGCTCCTTGGTCACATTTGCAGTTTGAGCTATTTTCCGTTCCAACCAGTGGTCCACAACTGGTTCATCAAAGGCTATGATGGTATGTGCTGTCCTGTCTGTGGGAAATTGCATATAAAAGACCCCTTGCTGCTTATCGGAAAGAGTAGCCTATGTGGCTGCGGTGGGTTTCCTCCAAAGAAATATGTCAGAATGACCATAGGTTTGACATTCAATAGCCGATGATAAAAATCAATGTGCTCTAGAGGCGTTGTTGAATAAAACTAACTTTTTCCTGAGCCGGTGTTGTAATAGACGATTTGCACCACCACCCTGCCATCTGATTGATGGCAGTGGAAGAACTCATGCCATGGCAGTTCAGTGTGCAGGTTTTCTGTGGGAAAGGTATCATAAAGGATTTCCATCACCAAGCCCGCGCCCCCTCTGACGTCAGTGGAAGAACTCATGCCATGGCTAGCTGCTTAGTGTGCAGACTGCTCTGTAGAAAAGGTATTATAGAGCATTTCCACCACCCATCTGGTAGCAGTTGCAAGAACTAATGTTGTTGGTGGCAACTGTCACGTATAATAACTAATGCCTAATCTTATAGACTAGCTAATATAGTGAGGAGAAAAGAGAATTTGGAACATCTTCTATTCTTAGTAAAGAAGACAAGTAACGATACACAAATATGTACTTATAACATATATTCTCAATTACAAAGAGTACAGTTACATATAAATTCTCAATGGCATGATATTACACTCACAACTGTCTGTGTAGTCCATATGGGTGATCTATACACTCAGTCCTCTTGGTGCTTATTCTATGTCTCAGTTTCCTTGAGGAGTTGATGGATATATCGTATCTACTGTCTGTAAGCTGTAGCCAACCATACAGGTATAGAGTCTCAGTTGATGATGAATGTATATCTTAGGCTAAGCAGCAGTGATGTGGGAAAAGGCAGACACAAAAGTCACCAATCCTGCTGATGGCCATTGGTCAATGTTGTAGAAGCTCAGCAAGTTGAATCCATCCCATAAGCTGTAACTAGCCAGATCAGGTTTCAGGCCTAACTGACTTGGAGATGTTGATGCCTCAATGTCTGGGAGTAGAGTCCCGATGTCTGGGAGTAGAGTCCAGTGAGTGTGTCTACACTACTGATATAGTTGCTGGGTAGGCCAGTCCTAAGAAGAAATGGGACAGTCCAAACATGTAGGACTGCCCAAACATGTTGTTAAGTCGACGGCTGGCAGTTTGAGTGGTGTAGATAGGCTAATAGGAAATCACTACAGGCAAGGAAGGAAAGTAGATAAAGAGTGAAAGGTAGGAGAGTTAGACTCCCTTCTTTATTACATATATATAGTCTCAGGAATCAAGATAGTGGTGTACACATGACCAAATCATCCAATCACCAACAGGCATTCTTATCTTAGCCAATGAACATGCAATATCCTTGTAACCAAGGCATGGTTAGGTCTGGCTACAGTGTCCTGTTGTGTCTGGTGTGCAGTGATGCATAAACACCACTTGGGGGGGAAGGGGTATGTGAGGAGAGTTCGAAAGACTCTCTCACATGTCAAGAAGTGATGCTCTCTCATGTCAAGAAGTGACCCTTTCTCACTATCTATATTAATATACAATGTCTAGCTTTAATTAGTAAATGGATCACCAACACCACATATACCTTATATGCCTTTGGTTTTACATACCATCTACCATTATATAGACCATTTGCAATTTATTATAGAGTAGTTCTCCATAGCCCATATCTCAAATAGCGCAAATTTTTACAATGTGTTCTAACCACTATAAAAGCCAACTACCTGTTAGAAAGCAGTCTCCATACTTTCACTGTTTATGTTACACAACTCACACCAGGATCTGTTGAAATGGTATTATAGAGCAATTCCATCACCAACCTGCCTTCTGATAGCAGTCGTAATAACTAATATTATGGATTGCAGCTCACTGGGCAATAAACTCAGTGAAAAAGGTATTATAGAAGAAGTCCACTGCCAACCTCACTCCCTCTGACGACAGTTGCAAGAATTAATGTAGTCGGTAGTAATTGACTGCACAACATGAGTTATAGAAAAGGTCTTATAGGGGAATTCCATCCCTAATCCACGCTCTGGTGGCAGAGGCATGAACTAATTTTGTTTAACAACTCTGTGGAAAAGGTCTTGTAAAGGTATTCATTACCAAGGCGCCGTCTGACGGGCATGGCAAGAACAAATTATGTGTGGAGCAGCTTACTGCGTCTGTTCTCATGAGAAAGTTCTATTCAGGAGTTGGAGATTGTGGTGTGGGTTTATTTTAATTGCGCGATAAGAGAAGAGGATGTCGTCCTTCAGCACGAGTCTCCTGGCGTGGGCAGACCGGAAGTGGAAGTGCGGTGAGGGTACTCACAAGTGTAGTCAGTCAGACGCCCGCACTGAGAGACTGGGTGCAGCGGCCGATTCGGTAGACGCGGGCCTCGCATGCGGGAGTTTGGGAGTTTGGTTCCCAGTCGAGTCAAACCAATGACTTTCAAAATTGATACTTGTCACTTCCTAGTCTGGCGCTAGGCATTAATAGGATAGGGCAAGGACTGGTTAGCTCAATGTCAGGATAATGTGACTGAGTCGGATATCGGGTCCTGGTGCCAGTGGCCTGATTTCCAAGTGGGGCAGCACTATAATGCCACCATGAGTGTGCATTGTCACAAGTCGGTGCCCATCCTGATCTGACCTCAGATGTTGCCAGGATGTAAAACTCCAATAACAATAACCAACCCACACTGAGAGCTCAGAGTCGAAGAAGACCAAGCAGGTGACAAACAACAGTAGTAGCATCAACACAGAAATCAAATTGAATGGATTTAGGATATAGATTTCAAAAACTGGCTTCAAACACCAGGACTCTGATGAGAGTTCTAAGCATTGAATCCCACAATCTAGCAAAACGCCAGACGGACGCTCAACTCATTCGGCCATCCCGTCGGGTTGACTGTTATCAGTAACCCCTCATAGAGTTGGTACCCGGATCTGTGGCTGTGCAAGTAGGCTGTAGGGAAATACAATTCCGACAAGAAGAAAGAGAAAGTAAGAGCGAAGAGAGTAAGGGAAGATAAGCCTTCTATCTTTATTGTTATAGTACCCAGGTTCCCTGGTAGGGTGTCACACCACCCAGGTCACCCAATAGGAGAACAGCATTTCTAGTCCCCATGGCAACTGGTAGTCTACCCACCACCAATGGCTGCCTGGCCACAACCAACATTGATCTGGCTGCTCCTCACAGCCTGATTGTGTTGACCCCTACTGGATTGTGTTGACCCCTACTCAGGCAGAAGGGCCAGGTCCTGAGTGTGACTGCACTCAACCTGCCAGCACTCACTATGTCATCCACATGGAATTCAGCTATAACCCAACCAATACATATATACATATACACACATATACATACAAGCTCAACTGGCTAGGCATACGAATAACACATCACATAATAGCACTCCCCCCCCCCTTGCCGTATATCGGAATATTTTAAACCCTGATTACATTGCGTGTAGCGTGCTGGCTAACTCGGTCATGCTATCACCAATATTCAGGTGATAGCAGTGATCAATGCGAGTTCAATATAATTTGTGCGGTTATCTCGTGCCTTGTGATCTGATATGATGCATGTGAATGGTTATGTATAGGAGGGGGGGGGGGGGGAGGGAGGGGACTGCACTCACCTCACCAGGCAGAGAGCCACATGCACAGGTAGGCGCGGGTATGATGGTTGCATCAGGCAGCACTCGTAGTTCCAAGCTTTGGAAACTTGCCCTGAAATGATAGGAATGTGGAGGATTTAAGTGCTGCTATATATGTGCAACCAACTGAAAGACACTGGGGCCATGACCAGGATGTTGTAACTACTGATTTTATACATGGATGTGAAAATGCATAACTTGGTTATGTTTAATTGTAAGCATTAATAGTCTCGTCGAAATGGGCTGTTAGTAGGTGGGTGAGGCGCCGTCTGGAGGAAAGGAGGGGAATTAGGGGAGCTGCTTGGACGCAGGCCTCCCGTTCCCCAGGCCGCACCCCAACCTCCCGTAACCCATAGAAGCAAGGAAATGTCAAAGGAAGGTTTACAGGAGCAATATCGGAATAAGAACAATAAAAGACAGGAGCATTACATACATAATAATATTTGCATAATTACTTTATACGTCACGTATTCGATTTTGTGGTCAAACTTCACACTAATTGCAACAGAATTTGTGTCACTAATTGCAACAGAATTTGTTTCACTGCTATGCATTTCAGTTTTTTCACATTTGAAAGAGATCAAAATCCTAAGATGCTAAAATTGGTGGAAAGGGGTGAAAAAAATCCAAATAGCAGATGCCATCACAAAAGAATCTGTTTTCCTGCTATAAATCAGCAATGGAACATCCAATTAGCACAAAAAAAGGTGTCTATACCTATGTTTTCGTGGGTAAGGAACCTGATAAATCGGCTTGTAGATGCAAGCCACTTGGAAAAAAAAAAGGTGATTCTAGGGGCAGAACTGTAGCCAAGGACCCATGTGCCCCGTGGGTAAGTTGATTCAAGAAATGCACTGCTGCCATCCTGTTGATTCATGCCAATTTTAAACCTATCAACTGAGACAACATGGTAATTGGTCTCATCTATATTACAATTAACGTCGTTCATGTACATTTAAGTTGTTTTTTGGGGGGTTTTTTGTGACAAGTTTTTTATTCTGCCCAAAACGTATAAGCTCCCGTGAGGGTGCTTGTTTTCAACGCTGGAGAGCTGTGATACTGGGTTGGTCTGGTCCCGCACTCAGGAGTCTTTATCTGATCTTTCTCGGGCCAACCTTTGCGGTTTTGGGTGTTAGTAGTTTCTATATTAGTTTGTTTTTTTAATTTTCAAGTTTTTTTCTTACCTGTATATGATAGCTTAGCCTACTATGTACATCTACGCAGATGACATACGGGCCTGTGGGAGAGGATCCCATCCCATTGTGGTTTGTTACAGCATCCTTTCACCCATGCCCTGTCCTTAGATAGTACACCAGTGTGCCAGAACACCCCTGGACCCTTCAGGACTGCGACTAGGTGGGATGGCTGTGCTGTATGGTTAGCCATTTTGTATTTCAGGGTGATTCGGATGCATGACCGTGGCCTGCCTGGTTCTGCTTTGGTTTGTGCCAGTACACATACCCAGACGGACTGCGCCCTATGGTGATAGTCATTTCGAATTCCTTAGTACTTAGTAGGGCTAGTTTCCGTATTTGTAATATCTACCATCTTTTCTGGCCGGTCTTTTGCTTTTTGTGCCAGAACACAGCAAGCAGTGACTGCGCCCAAGATCAGGTGAGATATTGTTTCTTCAGTAGGTGGTTGTGTATTATGTTTTCTTTAAGGACCTTTTATAGTGGTCCATGCTTTCGATTGCCCGTTGTTGTGTGGGTTGATTATTCCAGGCATGTGCCGCCATGGCCAGTACACTTCTCTCATAAATTTTGGTGTTACTTATTGCTGTCAGTAGCACTGGGGCTGCCATTTGCCTGGTGTCCCTACGGGGGGTTGCTGTGTAGCCTGGTTTTGTGGTGTAATGGTGTGCCAGTATTTTGAGGTGCGTTTCCCTTCTACTTGTTAGTAGTGTTGCATTGCATTTTTTGTGTAATTCGATTGTGGGATATCTTTTGTTCACCTGAAGGCATACTTTGAGGGCTCTATTTTGTAGCACCTGTAGTTTGTTTAATAGTTTTGTATTTCCTCCCATGTATACTACATCGCCATAGTCAAAGTAGGGGAGGATCATGCCTTTATATATTTTAATTGCCATGCTTTCAGTCATGTAGTATCTCAGTTTAGCCAGTAGCCATATTTTATGGTTTACCTTTTTGATAGTATTTGTTATGCAGAGGTCATAATTTAGGTGTCTGTCTAGATCCACTCCCAGATATCGGTAGTTGTCTACTTGTTCTAGTTCGGTGTTTCCCAGAAGACACTTTATTTTCTCATTACTTGTTAGCCTGGTACCAAATAGTACTGTTTTTGACTTGCTGTTGTTTATGGTTATCCTATTTAGTTGGCACCACTCGATTAGTTTTGTTAGTGTTAGATTCAGTTTCATTTCTATTTCTTCAGTTGTTTTGCCTGCAGCATATACCACAGTGTCATCTGCATATAGTTGGATGTTTTCAATTTCTAGCCAGTTGTTTAGATCGTTAATATATATGAGGAAGAGAAGTGGCCCCAGGACTGACCCTTGGGGTACTCCGCAAGTTATCTTTTCCTCATTGGATATGGATCCATTTACTGTGGTGCATTGCTTTCTGTTTTCTAGATAGCTCGCTAGCCATTTTCCTGTTACTCCCGTTATTCCCATTTGGGTTAGTTTGCTCCTTAGGATAGGGTGGTCCACCGTGTCAAACGCTTTGCTGAAGTCTATGAACGCTGCACCCACTAGGTTCTTTTTATTGATACTGTTTGCAATATCAGTTATTAAGTTAGCAATTGTTTTTATTGTCGAGTGGTATTTTCTGAAACCGCCCTGTTTACTGTTTAATATTTTGTGTTCGTTTAGGTGGTCCATAATATGTCTATGCATTATTTTTTCCATTAGTTTACCAGGCATTGGGAGTATGGAGATCATATAATTCCATGCTAGTTTCACAGATATCAACCCAGACACAATGTTAACTAGTTCCACGTATATTTTCATATAACACCTTTTATGTACATTTCAATTTTATGCTAGTTTCACACATATCAACTCAGACAACATGGTAACTAGTTCCCTGTATATTTCAAGTAACTTTGCTCATGTACATTTCGCTCCACAGAAGTCCATGCTAGTTTCACATCTATTAACTCAGACAATACGGTAACTAGTTTCCTGTATATTTCAAGTAACGTTGCTCATGTACATTTCTGCTCCACACAAGTCCATGCTAGTTTCACACTTATTAACTCAAGCAAAACGGTAACTAGTTCCCTGCATATTTCAAGTGACGTGGTTCATAGACATGGTTCATGGACATGTCAATTCCATGCACTGTCTGCATATAGCCAGCTCCCTGGTCCGACCTGCTTCTTGCTATGTCTCTACAGAACCATCTCCCAGATTAGTTTGGTTGAATCCCACTCAAAGCATCCTGTGAAACCTACCAAACATATCGAGAATATGGCAGGACAACCTTTGATCGGATATCCACAAATCCCGATATTCAGTGTGCATGTGTTCTGTGGAAAATGTATCATAAAGGATTTCCACCACAAAGCCCGCACCCCACTCTGACGTCAGTCGAAGAACTCATGCCATGGCTAGCAGCTTAGTGTGCAGGATGCTCTGTAAAAAAGGTATTATAGACGCTCTCTGACATATCTAGGTTCACAAGATACCGGTAAAATTACCCATCTAATAACAAATACTAAAGGAAACGGATAAAGTAGATTGTCTGTTTGTTGTTTTACCTCCTAGCAACATCTATGGTCATATCAGGACGGCTAGTGATTTGTGAGAGTGCGCACTCATGGTGCCTTTACAGTGCTGCCCCATTGGGAGACCAGGCGACCAGCACCATGACCTGATATCCCACTCAGTCACATTATCCTGACACTGAGCCAACCAGCCCTTGACTTATCCTACTAATGTCGAGCCCCTGGCTAGGAAGCGACAACTATCAATAGTCTAAGACAAGGACTGGTTAGCTCAGTGTCAGGATAATGTGACTGAGTGGGATATTGGGTCATGGTACCGGTGGCCTGATTTCCCAGTGGGGCAGCACTATGAAGCTAGCTACCATGAGTGTGCACTGTCATAAGTTAGTACCCATCCTGATATGACCTTAGAGAATTTGCCAGGACGTAAATCTCCAACAACCAACCAAGAATCCAATGTAAATAAATCTTGACCGGAAATCGAACCCCACGACCTCCCGACTGCCGAAGGAAGTGAAGGTGGTGGGGGAGGGGTGGGGTGGGGGTGGGGGTGGGGGTGGGGGTGGTTGTGCGGTGGGGGGAACTCAGCGGTTGCACACCCCGATTAATGGATGGAGGTCTGAACTAGATGTGTACAGTTGTACACTGCCGCAGTTCGCCTAGAACAGTAGCCTTGCAGCGTGTGCGCGTGAATTGACCCAATTTCAGACGCATTAAATAGCCGGTGAATGGATCGCATTCGTGATTGCACAGATGGGTTGTCACCAGGGCGCACCACACAACACACATGCGCGATCTGGCCCGATGACGTCATAATTCCCCATACGATGACGTCATGGCCAATATGCGGTGACGATAAGGATGTCGCAATGGAGCGAATGAAAAAGAAAGGGGGTTCTGTGGGGGAGAAATTAATTGAAAGATAATGAGGTTGTGGGGATTAATCAATAACACCAGCAAAAGAGAAAACACGCCAATAAAGATGGAAGACCTCATAAAATGTTGTTTTGCATCATGGGAAAATAGGAGTTTTGAAAATAGTGAAAAATGATATATTTGTTGTGGAAAGATGGACAATTCTTGTCAAATGAACAGTGTGTTCTGGTTGTTTCAATTTTCTACAAGTGAATTTATTGGAATTACGTCAATTTGAAGTGTTGGTGATGCAAATCCCCTATTTAGGGGCCGGAATAATTAGTTGATTATTGGGTATTAACAGTTTGCGAAATGGGTGTGATGCGTGATGTGTGATGCGTGATGCGTGATGCGCAATGCGTGATGCGTGATGCGTGATGTGGGATGCGTGATGTGGGATGCGTGATGTGGGATGCGTGATGTGGGTGTGGGATGCAAGGGACACGTGACCAGAGAGTGCGAGAGGGATCACTTTTCAGGTTAATAAGGATTATTTTTTGGAGAGTGATGGGGTGTTAATAATTGGTATTCATTTGAATAAATACTTAGTCAAATCTATAATTTAATAACTGTCAATTTCACTAATCGAATCAACCTCCCACAGCTATTTGGTAAACTAGCCATATACTAAATGAACGACTCTGTGACCCAATTAATTAAACAAAGGTAAAGTGCCTGTCACACTATGCCGGATTGAGCAATGGACAGAATTGTCTACTCTGGTGGTATTCGGGCGTGATAAGTATCAATATGTATTAAAATGTGTCAAAACATTGCGATGCCGGGTCAAAGGCCGCTGAACAAACGGACATGAAACGGATATGAAACAGACATGAACGGATAGCCAATGGACGGTAAGCGGACTAAACGGACTCAAACTGGACAAGAAACATAGACATCAATCCAGCGGCATCCATTCTAAGTTTTGTGCATGTTCAAAACTTGTACGGACACAAACTAGACTTTGCCGGATATCAACGGACTTTGTTCAGTTTCTTTCCGTTTTTCCCCCAACCCGGTGATGTGTGACAGGGCCTTAACATACGTGATCCCGCTAAAGCCCCAAGTCACATTGCGGCTTGTGACTGCTTGCGACCACTGTGCGACCACATTGCGACCACTTTGAACCAAACACTTGCTCCCACCAAAAAACAACCACAACAAACATTCCTAAAATGGCTGGAATTGACTGGAAATGCTGGAAATGGCCTTTTTGGGCCTCTGGATTCCAAAATCTTCTAGGTGGAGCACACGCCCAGACACCGCTAGTGCCTCACACCTTCGGGCAGTCATCTGTTCCAAGATTCTTTTCAAAACGCAAACAAAAATTCCTACCTACAGCTCTGCTTACTTAGCATCAAAATCATCTGCAGTGCTTCTATTCTGATGATCCAGCAAGCTGACACAGTAAATCACTTGGATCAACAAATTCTGACTGATCCCCTGTATAGTGACATATAAGTGAGCCCCATTACCACAATACTCATGGTGGCGGTCTTGACAACAACGCTGACCATTGCTGTGTTAAGCCCCAGTCACACATACCCGGACAAGCCCCAGATTTTTAGCCGGACCACCCCCGGACCATCCCCCCCCCCCATGACTGTCCTGGACAACCCCGGATAAAATTGCTATTTTGGTCGTTTTGGGGCTCACAGTCACACCTACACAGTCTAACCCCCAGTCTAGCCCCTGGTCTAGCCCCCGGTCTAGCCCCCGGTCTAGCCGGACCACCCCCGGACTACCCGGTGTATCCACGGAGTAGTCACGGATCAGTCCCAGACTTGAAGTGGACTTGCTCCTGCTATATATATACAAAGATGTGGCTCATCCTGGACTGATCCGTGGTAAACTGGGCTATCCGTGGTGATCCATGGCTGATGCCTGCTCATCCGGCTTGTCCGGGTCTTACCCAGGCAGTCCGGGAGTGGTCCGTGGCTACGTTGGGGTTAGTCTGGGGCTGGTCCGGGTTAAACCATATCTAAAACGTAGCACATCCGGGTTAAAAAATGCCTGGACAGCCGCAGACTGGCCTGGGCGCTACACGGACTACTCCCGGTCCACCCCCGGACTATCCGGACCACCCCCAGATTACACCCGGATCATCCCTGACGATGGCGGATCATGCCCGGATCGCAATATTCCCCAGACTGCGCCGGATGTTTTAAACATTTTAAACCATCTGGGGCAGACCCCAGATGAGGCCGGACCAGCCACGGATCACCAAGGATCACCAAGGACCAGCCAAGGATCACGCCGGATCGCCACGGACCATGCCGGATCACGGTCCGGGGCTCGTCCGGCCCCTGATCCGTGTAGGTGTGACTGGGGCTTTAGAAGAGCCACCAGGTGACAGCGTGGAACGGGGTGGTTCCAATAGTAGACTGTTCCAATAGTAGACTGTTTCTCGCCGCCATCTCCCAATGGAGGGTACGCGTTTCCCAGCTGCACTAGCAGTAGGTCACTCTCCTCACCTACCTCGGTGTTAATAAACCACAAAATGACCCCCCAATGATTGAAACATTAGTGCTTTGCTCTGCCACTAGGGCGCCTGTGGTGTTGGAAATCCTCTATTGTAGCTTCCTGATAGCGGCGTGATGTCACTATAATCAAGCCAATGGTCCTGATACTGATCTATCTGTCTGGGGCGAGGGGCGAGGGGCGAGGGTGTGCGAAGGGATGGGGACGGTGGGCGAGGGGATGGGGCGGGTGGGCGAGGGGTGGGTGACGGATTATGGGAGGAGGATGGGTGGGGGAGGGACAGTCGCTGTAGAGTTCATCGGAATCATTATACATACAGTAGTGCCACTCAATCAAAACCAGATCCAAAATAGCAAACATGCAAAAAGAAAATCCAATAAGGATATAATATAACCACGGAAGACCTTATTAGAGTGGGTCCTATTTGACAACATGGTCGATCATTCTTTTCTTATTTTGGGGAAATATTTTAATCATCAGAAAACACCATTTGTCAGCACCGAAGCAGCGGTTTTCTAGCCATCCTTGGCTATAGTTATCTATCCAGTTCTTTGATGATAAATGGTAGAAATAGGGTTAGTGTGAGAATGGCGACAGTGTTCTGTGTTGCACTGTTTGCTTTGATCTAGTATGTCTAGTATGTCTAGTATGTCTAGTAGGTCTAGTATATCTAGTATGTCTAGTATGTCTAGTATGTCTAGTGTGTCTAGTATGTCTAGTATGTCTAGTATGTCTAGTATGTCTAGTATGTCTAGTATGTCTAGTATGTCTAGTATGTATAGTGTGTCTAGTGTGTCTAGTATATCTAGGGTCCTAGTATGTATATTATGTCTAGTATGCCTAGTGTGTCTAGTATGTATAGTAAGTCTAGTATGTCTAGTATATCTAGTATGTCTAGTGTGTCTAATGTGTTTATGTATCTGCTGTGTCTAGTGTGCATTGTGTATCTATTGTGTCTAGTGGGTCTAGTATGTTTAGTATGACTGGTATGTCTAGTATATCTAGTATGTCTAGTGTGTACAATGCGTCTAATGTGTCTGTTGTGTCTAGTGTGTCTAATGGACTTGTGTGGAGTGGAAATGTACATGACCATCGCTACTTGAAATATACAGGAAACACTAGTTACCGTGTTGTCTGAGTTAATAGGTGTGAAACTAGCATGGACTTGTGTGGAGCGGAAATGTACATGAGCAATGTTACTTGAAATATACAGGGAACTAGTTACCGTGTTGTGTGAGTTAATAGGTGTGAAACTAGCATAGACTTGTGTGGAGCAGAAATGTACATGAGCAACGTTACTTGAAATATACAGCGAACTAGTTACCGTGTTGTCTGAGTTAATATGTGTGAAACTAGCATGTCAAGTATACATAGTGTGTCTAGTGTGCATAGTGTGTCTAATGTTGCTAGTGTGTCAAATGTACATAGTGTGTCTAGGGTGTGTAGTGTGTCTAATGTGGCTAGTGTGTAAAGGGTGCATAGTGTGTCTAGTGTGTCTAGTGGGTCTAGTATGTATAGTATATTTAGTATCTCTAGTATGTCTAGTATGTCTAGTGTGTATAGTGTATATAGTGTGCCTAGTATGTCCAGTGTATACAGTATGTCTAATATGTCTAGTGTGTCTATTGTATCTAGTGTGTATTGTATTAACGTATGTCTCATGTGTCTAGTGTGTCTAGTGTGTCTAGTGTGTCTAGTGTATAGTGTATGTCTAATATGTCTAGGATGTCTAGTGTATCTAGTATGTATATTATGTAAAATATGTCTAGTGTGTCTAGGGTGTCTAGTGTATCTGGTGTGTCTAGTATGTAAAGTATGTCTAGTGTGTCTAGTGTATCTAGTGTAACTAGTGGTTCTAGTATGTCTAGTGTATACAGTATGTCTAATATGTCTAGTGTGGCTAGTGTGTCTAGTATGTAAAGTAGGTCTAGTATGTCTAGTGTGTGTAGTGTGTCTAGTATGTCTAGTGTATATTGTATGTCTAATATGTCTAGGATGTCTAGTATGTCCAGTATATCTCGCCGTAAATATGGCCTATGTTGCCGACCCGGCGTGAAGGAACCACCAATCTATCAATCAGTATATCTAATTGCTTCCTTTTCATAATCTAGACTGGTGACGTTGTAGCAGAGATTATTTTGGACGGTCGGTTAGTTTATGTATACGCATAGGTCATTATGATTCAAGTTCCTGAGGGGCAAAACGGGTACATAATTGTAATGGTTTAGTAGATTAGTATGTCTAGTGATTGGGAAGGGGAGGGGTTGACAGGAGCAGAGTGGGTTCTGATGTTGTTCGGGTGGGGTGGAGAGCAGAGCAGGGAAGAAATCCGAAACTTTTATATCGGTCGCAATGTTTTCTTAATCAACAAATCTACAAAAGAAATTGCCAACGACTTTTGTTTGTACACATTGGTTGATTAAGGAGGGGGAATTTCAATCACGGAAAATTGGTCTTCCTCATTCCACTGCTCCTTTTCCTATCCTAGTAATGCCGAGTGCCAGGCTATGTAGTGACAAGTATAATTTGTTAAGTCATTGGTTTGACTCGACCAGGTTTTGAACCCGAGGGTCCAAATCCCATTGTAGAAATTAACCATTCAGTTTTGTAGAGTCTTATGCTCGGATATGTGGCTGTGTACGTAGGCTATGAGAAAAACAATACAGACAAAGAGAAAGTAAGAGAGTAAAGTATAAGAGAGAGAGTCCAGCCCTCTGGTTTATTCTTATATAGTTACATGGATTCTTGGTAGAGTATCATACCACCTCTTTCCACCAATAGGAATTAAGCATTCCTTGTCTCACCAAGAGGAATCGAGTATTCCTGGTCTCTATGGATACCAGTGCTCTGCGCACTACCAGTAGCTGCCTGGCCCCTTGGCCACCACCAACCTCTTTCCACCAATAGGAATCAAGCATTCCTTGTCTCACCAAGAGGAATCGAGTATTCCTGGTCTCTATGGATACCAGTGGTCTGCGCACCACCAGTAGCTGCCTGGCCCCTTGGCCACCACCAAGCTTGACCTTTTGAGTGTGGTGACCCCTACCCCAGCAGAAGGGGTAGGCCCTGAGTGCAATCATACCCAGACCTGCCAGCACCACTATGTCTATTTACATCCCACTCAGGCACCACCAACCCATATATATATATATATATATATATATATATAAGGTGCAGCTGGCTAAGTAAACCGATCAGTAATAGAACAATTGCATTCCCCCCTTCCCGAATATCAGAATATTTACACCATGACCTACCAAAACGGGAGGCGGACTCTCAACTAAAATTGCCCAGCTGGATGATGGCCATTGCAGGCACTCTGAGCATGCGCGTTGGAATGCAAAGAGAATAGCTGAACTAGCATTTACATGACCGGAAGTGGGTCTAATCCGGCACTGGTGTACTTCCGGTTAGCCTTATCAGCCAGTCCCCCATTGTGGGGCGGGGTGAGTTAGGGAGTTAATAGGTGGGTGGGTGGGTATGGGGTGGGTTGGTGCTGCCAACCCTCCAGGGAGAGTCCATTTGGCGCGGCGGGGGTGACAGGTAGTCAATATGACCAATAGGGGGCGGCCTCTTGATCTGGAACGCTGTGACGTGGAAATGGGGGGGGGGGATGTAATCCACTGGATTAATTTACCACCCTCGACAGAGATCAGAATGCCACCATTTTGCCACTGCATCACGCGCGACCAGACGAAATGGCCGAATGAGTTGAGCATCCGTCTCCCGTTTTGGTAGATCGTGGGATTCCAACCCACGCATTCAAACCCTGGTCGAGTCAAACCAATGACTTCAAAAGCCTAGGTGGTGTAATGGTGAGCACACTGGACCGGAATGCAAAGAGACGTGGGTTCAAGTCCCGCTCTAGGTGCAATATTTCCCATTGTCATCACCCCCACGACACTATATTATGTATGTGAATGAATATAGCATAATATGGCCGGAAGACCAGTGCCTCGGGGGCTGAAAAAATAACTTTATTCCCTGAATAAAGATGATAATTTACAAACAAATCTTGTTAAATGCCCTTTATCAATTCTGGGTGCATCGGGTACTTCTTTCTCGCTCTCTTTTTTATGTATATTAATATAGGCTGAATTCGGTGTATTATTTGAGGATAATTACTACAGGCTATCAGAAACTGTTCATTACTGTATTTGGCATCAGACAGGATGGATGAACGGACAGGTCAAGAACACTGGCTGGACTGGTCATGGGTTCAGACCTAGACTGAGTCAAAGAAATGGCTTACGAAATGTATAATTGTCGCAACCTAGCCTGGCACTTGAGATTAATAGGATAGGATAGGGCAATGGCAGGTTTGCTCAGTATCAGGACAGTGTGTCTGAATGGGATAGCGGGTCATGGTGCTGGCAGCCTGCTCTCTCAGTGGGGCAGCACTATGACATTCCAATGAGTGTGCACTGCAACAAATTGGGATCTATTTGACCTTAGATGATGCTCAGATGCAAAACCCCAACAAAGAAACTTCATTTATTTCATGGTGGGGGTGTGAGTTTGCCAGCTTGGGCACAATTGGTGTCAATGATACTTCTGTTTCTTTACTACTATTCTGGTCTGGTATTGTCAATCAGTTCAGGAAAGTGTGTTTATATGTATGTCTATACATGTATATAAATAGATATACATATATATATACATATATACTCATACATATACATATACATGCATATACATCTATATATATATATACACATATATATATATATGTAGTAGTCTGAACATGAGCTCTACTATCATGCGATAGCAGCGGAGACTACGCCGTACACCAGCGCAGTGCCATTACACTGTGCCAGGTGGATCCCACGGGTAGCCACCGGTCAGACCCCAACTGGGCTGACCTCTACTGCGTGTGGCTGACCCCCCCCCCCCCACACACACACACACACCTATAGAGTCGATGTGGGATCTGACGAGTCAGGGGGCGGGTCAGACAACTACTGACGCCGCGGAGAGCAGATGGTTCAATAAACCAAGGGTGAAGCGTACACTGAATTGAATCTTGGTGTTCTTCCGTGGGTGACTGTTTGAGTGAGAGTCGGAGGGCCGTGGGAGATTACATATATTTATATATATATTTAAAATCTGACTATCTAAGCAGGTCTGGAGGCGGTGGTGACCAGACACAGCTGGTATCAGGGTGGCCAGGAGCCACTCACAGGTGGCGCCATAGTGGCAGAAGCAGGAACTAACTCCTATGACAGTAGGATAGTTGATTGATTGGTGGTTGCTTTACACAGTGTCGGCAGCATAGGCCATATTCACGGATAGTAGGTAATAACTAATAATATATAGAAGAGAACTGATAAGTGGTAGTGTCCTTGTTTATATTCCCACAATAGATTGTAGAGCACATATATTTTTTTCATACAAGTGTGTGGGGCTGAGACATGGACAATCTCTAAGAAAATGTACAAACGTTTAGCAGCATTTGAGATGTGGACTTATCAATGGATGATGAAAATATCATGGACAAAGAAGATCACCAACAAAGAAGTTCTCAGAAAAATTAAAAATAAGAAAAGCTTGTTTGCCACTATACAGACAAAGAAACTTATCTATTTTGGCCACATCATTCGTCAGAGTTCAATATACTGTACATTGTTGGAAGGGAAGGTGAATGGCAGCAGAGGGAGAGGGAGACCAAGAACATCATGGTTTACAAATATTTCACAGTGGACAGGCTTGAATTATTCACAGTCTATCAGAACAGCACACCATCGGGACAAGTGGAGAACCATTGCATCCAACCCTCGACTAGAGGACGGAACTATTGATTGATTGTGTGGGTGGCATTTCAAAGGAGAATACAGGGTTCCTTTATTGAACCAGACAGGATGGCCAAATGTGGCAGGTCATGGGCGTCCAATGCTGGCTTCAAAGTCTTGCCACATCAAAGTAATGACGTAAGAATTGACACTTGTGTGCCTCAACCTAGCCTGACACTCTGCATTACTAGGATAGGGAAAAGAGCAGTGGAACGAGGTAGATCAATGATTTGTGATTGAATTTTCTTCGGCTTAATGTTGCAGTCTTATGGTTATGAGTTTCGGCAATTTTCTAAAGATAAATAAATATATTAGCTTGATCATTATAATCTAATTTCCTTTAACTTGAAGTAAACTTTACTTTAAATGGCTAACATTGGAGATATTTGCAGTGAAAACATGCCAACTTAAATTTGGCAAGCACGCCAGAATTCTGGCACTACAGGGTTTAACAGTAACAGGTTATGTTAAATTGGCTCAGTATCCTCTTTAATGTACCAACGAAGGCTTAATAACCAGTATCTAAGTATGTAATGATAAATAACAAATCAATCAATTTAAATGTGCGGTGTGATGGTTTCTAAAATACGAAATATATTCTTCAAATACTTACTCATCGCACTACTTTTGTGGGAAATGACTTGTAAAATCATGTAGATTAATTAACTTTAAAAGTTGAATCGAGAGCTTCTTATGGCCGCCAAATTGCTTAGTTTTTCTTTGCATTCTCTTCCAATTCTTCAACTCTATGCCAATATAGATCAACACTGTATGCTGGTACCACCACATCCTCAGCTTATTCTTAGTTAAAGCAGTTTTAAAGCAGTTTTTTTTCGCGGATTTAAGCAGGGTTGTCATTCATCCTAGGGGTGAGTCTTTGATATACGATTGACAGTGTGGGATGTGACAGTTCCTCGCTCAGCCTCATTTCGTAGATCTGGTACTGGTGCCTTACGTTGATCCGAGTCATGTCGCTGGTACCCGTCCTCTTCTGTCTGCTGGGTGACAGCCACTCGCATTGCATGCACACACCCTCCCCTCCACACACACACCCACCCTGCAGCCAACCACACTCACCACACAACCCCCACCTCCACCACCCACCCAACCCCAACCCCAACCCACACTCCCCCACTCCCCCACTCCCCCACTCCCCCACTCCCCCACTCCCCCACTCCCCCAATCCCCCAATCCCCCAATCCCCCACTCCCACCCGCCCACCGCTACCGCCACCTACCCCCAACCCCCAACCCCCAACCCCCAACCCCCACTCCCCCACTCCCACCGCTACCCCCACTCACCCCCAACCCCAACCCCCATCACCACACTAAACCCTCACCCGCCATCCTTTCCCCACACAAATCCCCACTCCCACCATCACCCCCGCCCACCCCCAAACCCCGCCCTTTCTTACCCACCATCCCCTGCCGACCACACACCCTACGTCCACTCTGCAACCACCCCCGCACATCCCTAGCTACCCCACCCACCCGCCCACCCCTACTCCCCCACCTAATACCCCCACCCTCTACCCCACCCACCCCCCTGCCCCCACCGCTTGCCCGGTGGAAACAATCCCCCAACAGACAAAGGGGCACTAAGCTCAGCATGCACACACGCGCACACGCACACGCGCACACGGGTATACGCGCACACGGGCACACGCGCAAACACGCACACACACGCACACACGCACGAACACACACATGCGCACACGGGTATACGCGCACACGGGCACACGCGCAAACATGCACACATGCATGCATGCACACACGCACAAACGCACACATGCGCACGCGCACACACGCACACATGCACACACGCACACACGCACACACGCACACATGCACACGCGCACACACGCACACACACATGCACACACGCACACACGCACACACGCACACATGCACACACGTACACATGCACAAACGCACACACGCACACATGCACACACGCACACACGCACAGATGCACACACGCACACACGCACACACGCGCACACAGGCACACGCACACTCATACACATATCTACACATACAGTCAGCCACGGAGCCGCACACGAGCAAGTGCATATCCAGATTCGCACGCACAAATCCACACACATCAGGCTCATACACATACAGTTTATGTGTCACAGTGACGCCCATACCTAAAGTCAATATCCCACAAACCTGTACCGAACTACGCCCAATATCGATCCTCCCACTGCCTGGCAAGATCATAGAACAAATAGATAATACATGACCAAATTAAGACATTCCTTGAGTCCTCTAACTATTTGACCTACCAGCAAAATGGCTTCAGGAAAAATAGGTCAATCACTGGGGCGCTGGCTTCTCTACTGGATGAACTTCTGTCAAATATAGACAAGGGTGATCTTACTATTGCAGTCTCCCTTGATTTCAAGAAGGCATTTGATACGATCAACCACACAATCCTCATGCATAAAATAGAACGAGCTGGGCTAGGCAATAGAGCACATAGCTTCCTCACAAATTACCTCAGCAATAGAAAACAATACACAAAACTAAGTGATACCAACTCGACCAATCGAGAAATATAAACAGGAGTTCCACAGGGTTACACTCTGGGACCCCTACTGTTTCTAATATTTATAAATGACCTACCTCTAGTTTCCAACAAAGCGTCTTTCATATTATTTGCTAATGATGCAGCACTAACAATACATAACAATGACCTTGCCATTGCTGCAACCGAGGCTGGAATGGTGCTAGATGGAGTGAACACATGGTGCCATGAGAATAAACTAACACTAAATGGCACTAAAACTGAGTACATAATCTATGGAACCAAAGCCAGGAAGGCACGGGCCCGGCCAATACAACTGCAGATGGGTGGCTTAGTGCTCCATGAAGTGAACTCCTATAAGTACCTAGGCACAACTCTCGATGCGACTCTAACTGGTACCCAACAGCTGGCAAGACTTAACCAAACACTGGGACTAAAAATGAACACATTCAGAAAAATAAGGACCTATATAAGTGAGAATACTGCACTGCAGCTGCACAAGTCAACAATATTACCAATCATAGACTACAATGATATCATCTATGGATTACTAACGAAGCGGCAAGAGACCAAATTACAAAGAATGCAAAACAGAGCTCTCAGAACAGTATTCCAAGGCAAGATACTAAGTGTGGTTGAAATGCATAACAGAGCAGTGCTGGACACTGTGGATGTATGTAGGAATCTACACCTAATGACGTTGATGTATAAACGTGCAAGTGATGAAAATACATAGATCGCACAACCAGGGTAACGAGAAGGGGGACATTGACCCTACTCTGGGTGCCCAACCCTAATACAAATAAGTTAATCACAGCTCCGATTTACAAAGGAAGTGTTATGTGGAATGAACTTCCAATCAAAACCAGAGAAGTGGGTTTGATCCTTGCCTTTTAAAATGCATACAGACCTCACCTGGTTATTCAGGCCCAAAACCTGGCACTGCAAATATATAATGCAACCTACTGAATGACCCATTGACTTCGCCCTCTATCAAGTCTGTTCTCTCCCTGCCTGTCTGCCCCCCTTGCCCATAGACCCCTCCCCCACATCCACATTTGACAAAAAACTATTATAACTCAATGAAATAATAACATTCGAGACCCACTACCACCACTGAATAACTACATCTTCAACCAGCAATGCATGCAATATAAACCACTATACATGCACAACATGGCACTATTAAAAGACTAACAGTTACTAAAACCAAATCGAACTGATATACAAACACAGCATATGATTTAACCACTAGCGTACGTTACTGCATACTCTATCTTCATGTACACAATACAGCATAGGCTGCTCCCCCACTTTCTTTTTACATTCAAAATGGGTTGAGATGCACAAAATGCAACACATTCCACTTCCACTATGTACAAATCAAATGTGATCACTCCAACGGCTGGAAGACCAGTGCCCCGGCATTAAACAAAATATGTATTCAGATGAATAAAAATATTTACCCAAAATAATTAATTGCTCTCAGACAAATATCTCCTTTGTATGTTAGTACTCAATTGTTTATTGAACCAAGCATGCGTTGGGAGAATGATAGGAAAACCAGAGTTATTCTCCTGCAATTTTGCAATTCCAGTCATAGACTATGTAGTTGTTTGTAGTCTACTTCAAACTGCGTTTATGGATGAATATCTCATAGATAGCTCAGTATCCAAACACATCTCTCAGAAACATGACAGCACAAAGTGAATTAGTTACAGCACTGAACAGCCTGTATATTTGGCATTTGTGTTATACCGCCTAAGTGATGTCAGCAATACGCACATGTTGCGATGTAGACCTGGCCAATCTAGTCCATATCCAGTGCCTTTAACACTGGAGATGTGAAACATTGACACAGTAGTAGTGTCTGTATTTGCTTACTGTAAGCTAAGGTAATCAATCAGTTTGTTGGTTGGTTGATGGAGATTTATGTCCGGGCAACATCTAAGGTCATATCAAGATGGGTACCGACTTGTTACAGTGCACACTCATGGTGACTTTGTAGTGCTATCCCACAGGCCAGCAGCACCATGACCCAATATCCCACTCAGTAACATTATCCTGACACTGAGCTAACCAGTCCTTTCCCTATCCTATTAATGCCGAGCACCAAGCTAGGAAGCGACAAGTATCAATTTTGTAAGTCATTGGTTTCACTCGACTGGGAATTGAACTCATGATCTACCGCATGGGAGGCCTGTGCTCTACCGATTCGGCCACCGCTTCAGGTAATCATATATGTGACCTGCTATGTCATATTGGGGCTGTAAATATGACCAAAACAATTTTATTTATTCAAAATTATTATGATCAGATTTGTACAGCTCAAGACAATCGTATCAGTGAATTGATCTCCCCGCTGTAGTCTATTATCGTCATTTATTTATATCATATAACTAAGATATAAAGATATGGAATTGTCCTTAGATTCCACATACAAAATCAGGGATAAGCTGGCTGCCATTTTGCATATTCACTGATAGCACGTTATTGGGTTGAGAGATGGTTTGCGTACTTTTGCATCTTCAACGATAGTGCATTATTGAGTGCTTTTGTATCTTCATCAATAGCACAGTATCTTCACTGATAGTGCGTTATTGGGTAGGGAGATTATTTGAGTACTTTTGCATCTTCACTGATAGTGCCTTATTTGGTTGGGAGATGGTTTGAGCGCTTTTGGAACTTCACTGATAGTGCATTGTTGGGTAGGCAGATGGTTTGAATGCTTTTGCATCTTAATCAAGATCATGTTCTCAGGTTGGGATATGGTTTGAGCACATTTGCATCTTCACCAATAGCGCATTATTGGGTTGGAAGATGGTTTGAGCAATTTTGCATCTTCGCCAATAATGCATTATTGATTTGGGAGAGGGTTTGAGCGATTTTGTATCTTCACCGATAGTGCCTTATTGGGTTGGGAGATGGCTTGATCATTTTTGTATCTTCACCGATAGTGCATTATTGATTTGGGAGCTGGTTTAAATGATTTTGTATCTTCACCGATAGCACATTATTGGGTTGCAAGATGGTTTGAGTGATTTTGTATCTTCACCGATAGTGCATTATTGGGTTGAGAGATGGTTTGAGCGCTTTTGGATCTTACCAATAATGCGTTATTGCTTTGGGAAATGGCTTGATAATTTTTGTATCTTCACCGATAGTGCGTTATTGATTTGGGAGCTGGTTTAAATGATTTTGTATCTTCACCAATAGCGCATTATTGGGTTTCGAGATGGTTTGAGCGCTACCCGTCAGTTAGTAGGTGCTGCTGCTTGTTAAGAATTGTGTTATGCATCATTAATAACAGGATGTTACTGAGGGATGTCATGCAGTTTGGTAGTTCTTGGTGGGTGTTACCCATTCACTCTGGTGGGCAGTATGTGATTGTTCATCAGTACAAAATTATAGACATCCATTAATAGTTACACTGTTCCTACATTTTCTATTATTGTTCATCAGCTTAATTTATGTTTGTGTATGGTGTATGCCAATTGTGAATAAAATATGGCTTTGTCTATATGTCAATGTCCATGCCCATGGATGAGCATAGTAGATACCACGTATTTAATTTGTTTATGCAATTCAAGTAGTAACAGCAGCATACTTGCCAAACCTACCGCTTCACATGGTGGCTAATGATTTCTTCACTGTTCTGCCACCTATCACATTTCAATGATGTCCTAGCACTTTCAGCAAAAAGGAAAAGGAAAGGAAAAAAAGGCAAGCTTTAAATTGCAATTGGTTTAAGTCGATATCAAATAATGATTAATCTAGCTTATTTCGGTGTGAATAGATATACAACGGTAGTGATGTACTTTCTTTATCAAAATTGCTACGGATGTCTTGATTTAAAAGATCGCCTACCTTGGCAGGGGGAGCCCGTTTATTTTATAGATTAAAGTTGGATAGTCGGATGGTTTTGCGTTTTGGTAATTTTTCTGAGATAAATATATTAAATTGATCTTTATAATCTACCTTATTTCAGGTTGAAGTATCTTTTATTTTAGATGGATAAGTTTTTAGATATTTGGAAATTCAATCATGTAGACTTAGTTTTGGCAAGCCCGCCAAAACTCTGACACCATAGGCTTCAACAGTAAGAGGTTCTATTAAATTGTCTCAGTGTTCCCTTCCATGTGGCAATAAATGCTTAATATGTGCATCAATATCTAACTTACATATGTAGAGTCAAATCTATTCAATTATTTTGGTTTTGAAAATTTGATGCTTCATCGGACTATGCAGCTTTAAGTAGATATTTATACTGTCTTCAGAAAACCGAATAATCCATAAATCCAGGCCACTTCCGGTCCCAAGCTTGCCGGATATTGGGCCCGGTGCCTGTACAGACAATGTGTGTTTGGCTTTATTTAGTCCTTGGGATTGTGGTGCATTGCATTATCGGTCTGCAGTGCAATGCATCCAGATAGCACCACTACACTGCAACAGTTCTAACCACACGATCTGAGGTAGGTTGTCGTCACACAGCGCTGCTTGGCATTTGAGGTAGACCGATATGGAAAGGTCACCGCTAGATAGATCCCCGTCCTGATATGACCTTAGATGTTGCTAGGACGTAAAACAACAACAAACAAACAACAACAAACAAACAGCTAGATAGAACCCTACAAGAACACAGTCCTAAACACACCAGCCACGCCTTGGATACCGGAAGACCTAGCGGTGAGAGAGTCCGCTCGGTGAGGTCATGGTGAGGTCATGGGTTCGATGCCACAAAGGGATAAAATCGTAGAGTTACATAAATTTGACATTTTTGGATAGCTCGATTTGTGATTGGGGCGTTTTGAGGGGGGAAAGGGAAGGGTTGGTTGCTTAAATGCCAGGATATCGTGACTGAGTCGGATAGGCCCCCATGGTGCCAATGATACGGTATCTCAGTTATAGTTATTAGGCAATGCTATGAAAGAGTTAGTAATGGTCCTTGTCGTCAATCGATGTCCGTCTTCATATGCCCCTAGATGTTGCTAGGGCGCAAAACAATAGTCAAACAAGCGATCACTAGACATGAATTAAAGACTATGTACTGACCTCTCAGGCAGGGAGCTGCATAGACAGATAGATGTGCGTAGGGTGGTGACATCAGGGGGCCTAGGTGGTGTAATGGTTAGCACATTGGCCAGGAATGCAGAAGATGTGGGTTCTATTCCTGCTAGAGGAGCAATATTTTCTATTTCCAGTGCCATCAACCCCACGACATTATTTAGGACATAAAAGAATTGTCTTTCAAGACAAAGCAATGGTTACTGATTAAAGATACCGTCTAGTTGTATGAAAGAGATTAGTGTAAAAGAAGAAGAAAATCACAGAAATGACTGCCAATTGAATTTATAGTCATTTCAAGGAATAATTCTAATTTGTCTACGGATAGCGTTTGCTCATGTTCTTTTGTTTTCTGAAAGTAGGATATGGGTTTTGTTGTTTTGTTGTTGTTTTAAGTTCATCGGTATTATATTGGTAGTGCAACATTTTCTACTATCTCCCACTTGGGAATAGCTCACTCCGGCAAGAGCGTTTTGTTTAAAGTTTCCATTTAGAGCCCGAGCTGCTTAATATAGAACGTGGACCAGTCTGCCAATGAGGATGCACTGTCCGGATGGGTTGTGTTGCTAGCTAGTTCAGCGATGTGCTCTGATCTCACCCGGTGAAACACCACATCCACATTGTAATATATGGGCTAATTCCCTTTTAAAGGTGGTTGCCAGATCTTTATGAATTGAAGTTAACCATAAAAGAGCAGAAAGTGTAATAGAGGAAATTGTGTGGAGAAGGATGAGTTCTGTAGTTGCCTGCCTATAGTAGAGAAGTGGGCTATAGTGGATGCAACACACAATGCAACACAGACACACACGCCATCTGTTATCATGTGGAAGGCCCGATGGTGACTGCCAGCTCTCCCAGGCATTTATTTTAATCTCTTCAGCACTCCTACAGACATGTCATTGGAGGTACATCATGTCATTGAAGGTACAAGATGTCATTGGTCCATGGAATATTGTTATTTTACTCTTTATTGCTGCTATCTTGAGGTTCCAAGATTTTTTGTTTTTTGTTTTGAGGCTGTATTTATACTGTCCATAGCATATATGCCTGGGTATTCAGGCTTGTTTTCAATGCTGGCCAGCTGTAGTGTCGGTATTATCTTATCATACAGTAGCTGCTGATAAGGTATTTGATTGCCTGCATTTCAGCAGCAGATATATAGTTGGTTGGTCTGGTTAGTAATCTATGTTAATTTTTTTGGATTTTCTTGGCATATATGTGTTTTATTTTTACTACTCTTACTACTAGACTAGCCTACTCCTATTTACATATCATAGGCTTGTACCTGGCTGTGTGGTGTGTTATCTGGCTACTTTTGGCATGGTTACCTTCCATTGGGCATCCTGCTGGTGGGTTGTGACATATCACATGCCCCTTTGCGGTGCAGCTTAGTGGGGGGGGGTTCCTAGCCTTATTTTGCACAGATATTTTTGTATGTTTTTAGGTCAGGAATTTGTTGTTCCTTTACTGTTTGGGCATTCCACACCTTGGCAGCCATTTCCAGCGTGCTTCTCTCATGAGCTTTTATTTGGCTTCTGGTCTTCTTTAGTAGTGGCGCATTATTTGCTCTAGTAGCTCTTTATGGTTTTGTTAGGAGTTTATTGTCTTGACTATAGTTATATGCTAATGTTTTCAGATGAATTATTCTCCTATTTTCTATCAGTTTTACTTTGGTTCTTTTGTGTATGTCATAGGTGGGGGTGCAGCTTGTCTACTCTGAGGCAGATTTTCAGGGCTCTGTTCTGAAGTGTTTGCAGTTTTTTTAGAAGTTCTTTTTTCGCACCCATGTAGTTTACATCTCCATAGTCAAAATAGGTTGGGATAGGGGAGGTTTCGGGGCACCCTTCGTTCCCACATCCCAGTTGCCACGGATTATGACACTATTACCTCTGATGCACTCAATAAAGATCAAATACACATTAAACATGACAGTCTTCCACAGAGGCAGACTGACCCCCCCCTGTCAGGCTGGAAATGCAAATGATTTATTTATTGCAGTATCTATTAAATAAAACAATTGGGTACTTTAAATGTTATCTATTTTGTAATGTAACTATGTGTAGAAAGTCTAAATATTTGACCACATGTTGATGTGAGCAGGTTGAATGCATAAATGGAGCCTAGACCACACCCAAAACCACAACAACAAACAACCAAAACACACCCCAACAAAAAACCCACCAACCCACCCCAACACCCACAACACACCCAAACCACCCAAACACCAAAAAACAACAAACACAACCAACAACCACACCCCACAAAACCACAAACAACAAACAACCAAACACACCCAACCCCCCCACACCCACACACCCCAACATAGTGTAATGGTCAGGATACTAGTCAATGAATTATTGAAGTGTGGGTTCAAATATTCCACTCTAGATGCAATGGTTGCCCATTTTCCAAAACACGTAATAGAATTGGTGCCATGACCAGGATTCTCACGAGACCCGGTGGCCGAATCGGTAGAGCGCAGGCTTCCCGTGTGGAAGGTCGGAAGTTCAGTTCCCGATCGAGTCAAACCAATGACTTATCAAATTGATACTTGTCACTTCCTAGCCTGGCACTCAGCATTAATAGGATAGAGCAAGAACTGGTGGGGTCAGTGTCAGGATAATGTGACTGAGTGGGATATCAGGTCATGGTGCATGCAGCTTAGCCTCCCAGTGGGACAGCACTATACAATTGACATGCGTGTGCACTGTCACAAGTCGATACCCGTCCTGATATCACCTTAGATGTTGCCAGGACATAAAACTCCAATAACCATATATCAATTGTATATGCAGTCAGCGTGGGGTGCCACAGTGATAGTGGAAGTATCTTTCACGTTGAGGTATAATGGCGCATGCGCAGTGTGTGATTATGTCACTTTAGCTGGATGCGCACGCATCCTGTAGGTTTTGGGTTGTTTGGCGGATTTTTGTTACCCCTACTATACAAAATACTCTTCATTTCATCAGAGACTGTGGTTTGTGCTGTCCTGTCTGTGGGAAAGTGCGTATAAAACACTCCTTGCTGCTTATCGGAAAGAGTAGCCTATGTGGCGGCAGCAGGTTTCCTCCAAAGAAATATGTCAGATGTTTGATGTCCAATAGCCGATGATATGAAAATCAATGTGCTCTAGAGACTTTGTTATATAAAACAAGCGTTACTTTTCTTTTCACCAGGAGCTCACTAAATTCACCTCCAAGCTAAGAAGATTATAATGCGGAGCGCCTGGCTAGGAAGCAACAAGTTTCAATTTTTAAGTCATTGGTCTGACTCGACCAGGGGTCGAATCTGTAGATTCGCATCCACATATTGGTAAGAGAGTAGTACGTACTGTATTGGGCACAGCACACATTACTATGTGTATTACCGGGTATGTCCGCATGTTTTTCTTGGTTGTGTTAGGTGGTATGGCAAATGCAATACTAATAAGTAATACTAATAGCAGC
This sequence comes from Branchipolynoe longqiensis, assembly GCA_030323885.1. Classification (NCBI taxonomy): domain Eukaryota; kingdom Metazoa; phylum Annelida; class Polychaeta; order Phyllodocida; family Polynoidae; genus Branchipolynoe; species Branchipolynoe longqiensis. The sequence continues at coordinate 9,125,724 of CM059188.1, forward strand.
GATGTGTACATTTATGAAAACCAGACGGGGTGGCCGAATGAGTAGAGCATCTGTCTCCTGTTTTGGGAGATCGGCAGATCCGGACCCATGAGTTTGTGAGTTCGAATCCTGGTAGAGTCAAACCAAATGACTTAAAAATTTATACTTGTTGCTTCCTAGCCAGGCGCTTGGCATTATTAGGATAGGACAAGGACTGGTTGGCTCAGTGTCAGGATAATGTGACTGAGTGGGATATCAGGTCATGGTGGCCTGGTCTCTCAGTGGGAAGCACTATAAAGTCGCCATGAGTGCACACTGTCACAAGTCGGTACCCATCCTGATATGACCTTAGATGTTGATAGGACGTAAAACAACAACAACAAACAAACAAATAAAAGGTTGCGCAATCTAATTGCTTTGAGTTTCTGCCATATTTGTCTAAATTGTGGTTGCTATGGTGATCACCATAGCAATTCGCTAAAGCACCACATTATATACGCAGCTGAAAGGTTGGTTGCTATGGTGACGACAACGTGAGGCATTGTGGCTGAGCCCTCATGGTGATGAGCTGAACGAGGCAGCACTTGACTGAAGTCTGCAGTTATTAGTACATAAAACAGCCACCAGGTGGCTTTATGAGCCCATGTCTCTTTGATCTTACTGCGCATGCGCGGGGTGTAATTGAGCATGAAATTTTGCGACGTTGAGGAGTGGGAAGGATGGTCGGTTGGTTGGTTATTTCGGTAATTACATAAGAACTGATTGCATAATCTTGAAGTCCGGTGTCACGGTTTTAAATCTACGCGGGTTTAAAACCTACACTTTCGCCCTGCACATGCATCAAAATTGAACAGCATTTCTGCCAGATTAAGACCGTCGAGTAAATTTCGATTTTATTAATAGAAATACAGAACAAGTTGGCATACATATGGATGCACACATGCAATATGATGATATAATGAATATATATAAGACAAAAACTAGCCATAGTTAAGCATTTTGAGCAAAGAAACATACAATTCCACACAAAACTATCAGTCACTTTAAGTTTAATGCTGATATCCATATCACCAGACTGGCAATGCATTTGTGACTCCCCAGAAAAAATGTTGCTGATCTGCTGAGCCTCGACCAATCAGAATGAGCCTTATATCAATGGAAAGCTATGATGTAGTATGATTTTTGTAACGATCCATTTAGGTTTTACTTATTTTTTAACAAGTTAATGTTGCTGTATCCACTTTGGCGACTTTACCAAACTGCAGCAGCTGCAGTTTGAAAGCGCTGTTCGATTTTGACACATGCACAGGGTGAAAGTGTAGGTCTTAAACCTGGGGGTGGAAAGGAAAGGAAAGGTTGTTTATTGAGGTACCAGGGTGTGCGGAGGCTGGGGTGATGGGGTGTGAGAGGGGAGGAGATGGGTGTGGGGTGTGAGAGGGGAATTGTGGGTGTGTGGGTGTGGGGGAGTGAGGGGGTTGAGAGTTGGGGGATGGAAAGGTTGTGTGTTGAGCTATCAGGGTGTGCGGAGGCTGGGTGTGGGTGTGAGGGGGGAGGAGGTGGGTGTGGGGTGTGAGAGGGAATTGTGGGTGTGTGGGTGTGGGGAGTGAGGGGGTTGAGAGTGGAGGATGGGGGATGGAAAGGTTAGTGTTGAGCTATCAGGGTGTGCGGAGGCTGGGTGATGGGTGTGAGGGGGGAGGAGATGGGTGTGGGGTGTGAGAGGGAAATTGTGGGTGTGATGGTGGTGGTGGTCGTGGTGGTGGTGGTGGTCGTGGTGGTGGTGGTGGTGGGTGTGTGGGTGTGTGGGTGAAGGGAGGGGTTGAGGGTTGGGGGATGGAACGGTTGTGTGTTGAGGTACCACGGTTAGCGGAGGCTGGGTGCTGGAGATGCAGTCCAATTATCCACGCAAACAAAAGGTGTTTGCCCAGAGGAGACCGGCGGCTGCCCCTGAGGCGCTGTACGGGGGTCTATGGGGTGTAGGGGGTGTAAGGATGGGTAGAGGGTGTTCGGTGGAGGTGGTGTAGGGGTGTAGGCTGGGATGGGGTGTAGGTGGTGAATTTTAGACATGCTGGTACGGGGAGTAGGATGTGTGGGGTGTAGGGGGAAGTAAGGGTCTCGGGAGAGGGGTGAATGAAGCGTGGGGAAGTAGGGGGGGTTGGAGTGTGGGGTGTAGGGGTGTAGGAGGTGTAGGGGTGAAGGGGGAGAAGAGTGTAGTATGTAGTGGGATGAAGTTACTGAATGTTGTGTTAGGGGTGTAGGACGTTAAGGAGGTTGGGGTGATAGGGGTGTAGGAAAAGAGGGTGAAGGGGGAAAGGGGTGCAGTGGGGTTAGAGAGGGTGAGGAGCAGGTGTAGGGGTGTAGGAGGTGTAAGGGTGTAAGGGGTGTAGGAGGAGCTAAGGGTGTAACTCGGATAGAGTTGTATGGACGTATGGGTGTAAGGGGGGTAGGGGGTGTAGGAGGTGTAGGGGTGTAGAGATGTAGGGGTGTAGGAGAGATGTAGGGGTGGAGGGATGTAGGGGTGTAGGGGTGTAGAGTGTAGGGGGTGTAGGGATGTAGGGATGGAGGGGTGTAGGGGTGTAGGAGTGTAGGGGTGTAGGAGATGTAGGGTGTAGGGGGTGTGTAGGAGGTGTAGTGGGGTGTAGGGAGTGTGACGATGTAGGGGTGTAGGAGGGTGTAGGGGGTGTGTAGGGGGTGTAGGGGGTGTAGGGGAGGTGTGCGGGGTAGGAGGATGTAGGAAGGGGAGGAAGGGAGTAGGGGGTGTAGGGGGTTGTAAGGGGGTGTAGGGGGTGTAGGGGGGTATGGGGTGTAGGAGGTTGTAGGGAAGTGTATGAGGTGTAGTGGGGTGTAGTGGGATGTAGGGGGTGTAGGTGGGTGTAAGGGGTGTTTGGGGGTGTTGTAGGGGGTGGTGTAGGGGTGTAGGAGTGAGTAGGGGGTGTAGGGGGTGTAGGGGGTGTAAGGGGTGTAGGGGGTGTGCGGTGAAGGGGGTGTAGGAGGGAGTAGGGGGTGTAGGGGGTGTAGGGGTGTAGGGGGTGTAGGGGGTGTAGGAGGTGTAGGGGGTGTAGGGGGTGTAGGAGGTGTAGGGGGTGTAGGGGGGTGTGGGGGTGTAGTGGGGTGTAGGAGGTGTAGGAGGCAGCGGAGGGCGCGGATCGAGCAACGCTCCAACGTCCTAAACATCTGACAAGTGATGTAGCCTGCGGCCAGATGCAATCCATCACCGCTGCATTCGCCAGCGACAAACTGCTGGTTGCTGTGGCTTCCGCTCGCACCCCCCTCCCCGCCCCCGGTCCTCACGCGGAAGGATACTAAATCTTTTTTTAGTATGCACCAGCTGGGCGAGTAGGTTTGCTTAATCACTTAAAGCTTGCGCTTACTTGATAAATAATTTTCTTCTCTTTTTGTTAAAGGCCCAGTAATTATTGCGCATTGGGAACCGCAATACATTAACTGTGAAGGTTGAACTGATGACCAGTTTCCCTTTGCGACACGCGTGTCTGAGTCATTCATCAAGTAGGCCTCTTGAATATCCATCATTGGGTTATCTGTGAGCTGGTCTGTGAGCTGGTGTGTGAGCTGGTTTGTGAGCTGGTGTGTGAGCTGGTGTGTGACATGGTTTGTGAGCTGGTTTATGAGCTGGTTTGTGAGCTGGTTTGTGAGCTGGTGTGTGAGCTGGTGTGTGAGCTGGTTTGTAAGCTGGTTTGTGAGCTGGTCTGTGAGCTGGTCTGTGAGCTGGTTTGTGGGCTAATTCGGGAGCTGCTCGAGAATTGCTAATGGGCTGATTGGGAACTGGTTCTGAACAAGTGCTGATCTTCTGCTGGTCTTCTGCTGCTTGAGTGACCCCTGACTTGGTGTTGAGCTGGTTCAGCGCTGGTTCTGCGCTGGTTCTTTACTGGTTCTACGCTGGTTCTGCATTGGTTCTGCACGGGTTCTGCACTGATTCTGCGCTGGTTCTTTGCTGGTTCTGCGCTGGCTTTGCACAGGTTCGTTACTGGTTCTGCGCTGTTACTTGTTCCGTGGTTACTGGTTACATTGTTACTGGCTGTGAGTCATTGTGAGCCAGTCTTAGCCACTATTGGAGGCTGCATTGGACGCGATTACTCGATGATAAACATTGGGAGTCATTGCATTCTCCTGTAAGCATGTATCAGTATGAGTCAACAGAAGGTAGATTGGGGAAGCATGTGTCAGCGTGAGTCAGTGTGAATCAGCATGAGCTAATGCAAGTCACCTTGAGTCAGCGTGAGTCAGCGTGAGTCGGTGTGAATTAGTATGAGCGTGAGTTAGCGCAAGTCACTTTGAGTCAGCGTGAGTCAGTGTGGGTCAGTGGGAGTCAGAGTGAGTCAGTACAACTCAGCATGACTCAGCTTTATTCAGGGTGAATAAGTGCAACTCAACGTGACTCAGCGCAAGTCAGCGCGACTCAATATGAATCAGTGCGAGTCATTGTGAGTCAGGTTGAGTCAGTGTGAGTCAATGTGAGTCACCTTGAGTCAGAGTGAGTCAGTGTGAGTCTGTGTGAGTCAGTGTGAGTAACCTTGAGTCAGTGTGAGTCAGCCTGCGTCAGCGTTGCTGTCTGTGGGCTGCAGTGAGCAGCTCGCCGGGCCCTAGTTAGAGCGACCTCGTGCGGCGGGTAACGAGGCGACACTCTTCCTCCTGGTGCCGCCCCTCCCCCACTCTCCCCTCCAGCCCCCCCCCCCCCCGTCCACCAACAAATGCGCCAGCCCTCTGATCCCATCCATAAATAGACGCAAATGATAAAAATTCAATCGCCAAGTGGCCAGACCCCCACCCACCCCTTCCTACACCCATACCCGTCAGCCCCCTCACACACACACTGGCACCTACACCCATACCCACCCACCCCCATACACTGACACCCCAAAAGATGGCCACATACACACGTTCACACGTACACACCTGCACATGTCCACACGTACTCAAGTAGACACGTACACACGTCCACACGCCCACATATTCACACGTACGCACGTCCACATGTACACACATACACACATACACACGTACACACATACACATATACACACACATGAACACACGTGCACACATACACACGTGCAAGCGTACACACGTACACACGTACGCACCTACACACATACACACGTACATACATACACACGTACACACGTACACACATACACACGCACACACGTACACAGGTTCACACGTACACACGTACACACGTGAACACGTGCACACGTACACACGTACACACATGCACACATACACAAGTACATGCATACACGCGTGCACACCATCACATACACACATACACTCATACACACATACACCCATACACGCGTGCACACATACACAGGTACACGCATACACACGTGCACATAAACACGTACACTGATACACGCGTGCACACGTACACATCCGGCACCAGGAAGCTGGCTCTCCAGGCTGGAGACCAGGTCTCACTACATACTACATACTCCACTCACTGTCATAGGTGACAGGCCTACTGTGTGGCTTGAGATTCAGGGCTTTCACACACGCAGGCAAATCGGCGAACTCCATCCAGGCATGTCCATTCCCCCAGGTTGTCTTCTCACCTCTTCCTCTGTCCCCCTTCTTTTCTTCACCTTGCTTTTATTAATAAATTCTCCAAAATGAGCGCGCACTGCCACAACCTGTGCTGGTGGTGACTTTAGGCGTTGCTAGACCGTAAAATCCCAATAGACATATAACCGCCACCTAGCAGTATCAGGGGGGGGGGGGGGGCACCTGGTTGGGTGACAGCGCCGCTCGGCGGGTGGGGGGTGTCATTAGCGGTGGGTGGTCTGCGTGAGAGACTGTGACACACGCTGGCACACACACAGACACACATGCTGACACACACACACAGACACCCAAAAACACGCCCTCCTTTGAAGGACCGCCGGGCTCTCGGCACGCGCCTGAGACAGGCCCCAATTGCTTCATTAGACGGTGTGACCTCACCTTACCCGGATGTCTCGCAGCCAAGTCTCGCCATATCTCGGGAAGGGTGGGGGAGGAGAGGGGGAGAGGTTTTGACTTGATGGGGAAGGGGTTAAGGGGGTGGGGGGAGGCGGTGAGAGGGCGTGAGGGGTAGGGGGGAGAGAGGTGAGGGAGGGGGAGAGGTGGGTGATGGGGAGGGGTGAGAGGTGGGGGTAGGGTGGAAGGGTGGGGGGGGGGGGGGGGGGAGAGGAAGTGTGGAGGGGGAGAGGGGATGGAGGGGGGGAGTGGGAGTGGTGGTTGAAGGGGGGAGGGGGGAAGGGGTGGTGGGAGGGAGGTGGAGGGAGGAGGATGAGGGGGGAGATGGAGGAGGGCGAGGGGAGAGAGTGGGGAGGTGGGAGGGAAGAGAGATGAGGAGGGGAGGGTGGGAATTGGTGACACGGCCGTTTCTACGGAACGGGGCGGGGGGGGGGGGGGGGGGGGGGGGGGGGGGGGGGGGTATTGATTACAGGGAACTGGAAGGGGTGGAGAGGTATGGGAGCAGGTGGGGTGGGGAGGTTGGGGTAGAGTAGGGGAAAGGGGAGGTGGGAGATGGGGTTATGAGGGAGGGTGGTGGGGAGGGGTGAGGGAGAGAGTGCAGGTGTGGGAGAATAGGCGTGCGAGAGGGTGTGGGGAGGGGTTGGATGGAGGAGGGAAGATAGGGGAGGGGATGGATGGGGGGATTGGGGGGGACGGGGTGTGGTGGGGAGAAAAGGGTGATAGTGGGAGACCTGTGGAAAGAAAGGATGCGAGGCTGAGGAGATGGTAGTTGGATAAGTAATGGGTGGAGGGGACTTGGGGGGAGAGTGGGTGATGGGGAGGTGGGGTGGGGATGGGGGAGGGGAAGTTGGGGAATGCGGAAGAGTATACCACCGAAGAATGATAAGGTGTGTGGTGGAGGTCATGACATTGCGTGAGGGGTGGGGTGGGAGGGGGGGGGAGATGTAGATAGGTGGGGTGGGAGGGGGAGGATAAGGGGAAGCATCACAGGGAAGAGTGACGGGGTCTGCGGTTCGTGACATTGTTTATTTGTGTTGGGGGGGGGGGGGGGGGGGGGGT